>JAJLRJ010000010.1:23028726-23151226 GCA_024195265.1 Dendrophyllia cribrosa
TCCGCAATGCGAACGTGTGGGGACTTCTATTAGAATCATTGATCAAAATATCATTGTTCAAATAACTGGAATTGCTTTTTGCAAATTCATTTAGTACATTCAACCGTACACTTAGTAATAGTAATTGGACTGAGTGGAGTAGACTTCAGGGAATAATCGGGCGAGTAATTTCAAATTAGCCCGCGACCACTTAGTGTGAGGACGATTTAAAATAATGAGAACGATTACCCTGATTTGTACGACAGGAAGTTCAATTTCTAATTAACCGCATCAATAACAAAATTCGACATGAAAAAGTCTTTGTGGAGTTTTTTGTACTATTCAATTACAAAAAGTTGTAATCGGATAGCTGTAATTGGACAGCCATGTGTACTTACATGTATTACCTAACAAATAGGCACATCATCGTGACTATAGTTAAAGTAATTAACAGAGAGCTCATCATCTTCACCAGTCTTGAATTAGGAGTGTCAGTGAAATGGCCATTAGGAGTTGGGTATTTAAAGTTATTTTTTCTGTTTTTATTTGTTCAACTCTAACTTCGGCTAAAAAGTAAATGAAATTGCTTCTTTTACGGTTGTTTTTCTCTTGCAAACATTTTGCAAGGGCCAATCTTGAATAGGCGGCTGAAATTGCCCGTTCAGAACTTTACATGAAGACTGGGGATGATGTTTTAAATTTTAATTCAATTAAAAATTAGAGGCCATCGCAAGAAAGATCGCATTAAAATTAGTCTGTTTACCAAGTTTGGGGTTGTTCAATTGTAGTTTAGCTGAGGAAAAGCTCTTGAAGTGAATTTTGAAGAGACATAAATGGGCCATTGTTAGATGCCATAAACACACTTCCTGTTAATGAATCACTGTATTGTAATGTATGCACTTCGTCAAAAATTGAAACAATAAGTAAACTGGCATATCAGTTAAGAGAAAATAATCATTTGTTCGCACAGAATATCTTATAGAAGTGTACAGGTTATTTCCAATAACCAAAATATTATTCAAAGTGGAAGAAGTCCACAAATTAGTCAAATTAATACCTTCTATATGATGGTAATAATAGCAGTAAGTAACATTGGTACACATTGGTTACCAGCATTTTCTACCAAAAGAGCGATTTATTTCCTTGACTGGAGTGAGCACATACTGTTGTTGTTGGGTCAATGACATCAAATATTGTAGGGCCTGGATTTTCCTCCACGTTATTCGCTTGTCTTATAATCAATGGAATATAAATATTGTAGAATGTCATTTGTGTGAACCAAAACTTCACTTCGTTCCACATTTTATATTGTCCATCAACTTGTTTCAACTTTGGTAAGTACAACACATTCAGATTAAACATCATTAACATCATGTTTCAAAATCGTCCTCTCAGACGTGATAAGACGTGACTGCCGATCATGGACCGATATTGTTCAACTGACATCCCCATAATCTTTTAAATCTTCAGGTACGGTTTTTAAACTATAGGTGACTATATCAGGCTGTATTAGTATTGCTTTTCAGTGGCTATTTAAGTAATATCACGGTGCTTCCTCAGTGAGCATCGAGCCGATTGAATATTGGCTTGCGTAAGCATATTAGCTTTCCTTGAATTGAAGTGCAACCTGCACAGACTTCCATCCAAACGAAATGTACGGCCTGTAGTGTGACCTTGAGAGCTGCTGTAACGATGAGTACTACAGGAACAGCTGAAAATGTCAAAAACAACAAAACAAACCTTTTTATCTCAAACGCAAACGCACCAAGATTTACGACGCATGAAAACAAATTGATACGGTATAGTACACCAGAACAAGCAATAACTTACCTTGAAAACTACAACGAAAATAAACGCCGTCAAATTCTATGAAAACAGACCAAACGCTTTAATATAAACGATACGCCAACTTTTGTTCCCAGGCTCTCTCTACGAACTCCTCCCAGAAGACCATGCGACACGCGATCACGTAAACCCACAAACATAAACCCTCAAATCTGTCGATAGCATAGTGGGCGGCAAGCCCCCACAAAAATGAATAAGTTCAATATGTTTATCACCGCGGTTTGTGTTCTATTTCTTATACCTGGGAAATTTCCGAAATCTCAGTCGCTTTTCTTGACATCAATATTTCAATCAACGGCAACAGTTTATCCACAAGTGTGCACTACAAACCTACAGATTCCCACAGTTATCTGTTACATTCATCCTCACATCCATCGCACGTTAAAAACGCATTCTCAATTTCTCAGACTTCGACGTCTATGTAGTGATGACTCTGATTTTTCCAACAAATCAGAAGAAATGTGCCAGTTTTTCAAGAAAAGACTCTGTTGTTAATACGGGCCAACAACGTGCACAACAGATCGACAGACAATCAGCACTACAAACGCCACAGAAGGAAGGGAACGAGAGAATTCCATTCACCCTCACTTTCCACCCACACAACAATACACTCAAAAGCATAATTTTAAAAAATTTCAAATTAACCCGAAACTGGCAGAATGTTTTCACAATCCCCACTAATTTCATTCGAACGTGACAAAAAACATATTAGGCAACTTTCTACTTACGAACACACTGAAATCTGACGATAAACCGGGAACCTTTAAATGCGCACGCACACGATGCAACACTTGTCCTTTCATTCACAACGCGAACAAAATAACGTTACCCAAACGATCTATTAAAATCAATGATCCTTTCACATGCACCTCCGTAAATGTTATCTACTGCATAACATGTACTTTTTGCAAAAAGATTTACATTGGCGAAACAGAGAGGAGACTGGGCGACCGTTTTCGTGAACATCTCCGAGACGTTGAAAAAAATGACAAAGACGCATCCAAACCAGTCGCGCGTCATTTCAACCTTACTAACCATTCTAAACAACACATGACAATCTGCGGCCTTTCCCTACACCAGAGTAACACAGAAAGCCGTAAAAACTTAGAACAAAAAAATCATCTTTCAAATCGACACTCTCAAACCCCACGGAATCAACGAACGCTTTTCATTCAACTGATTTACATTTGTTTTTCGCGTCACCAAATTTCCACTAATAGCGTAGCTCCACCGCTTACTATATAAAACCACACACTACCCACAATTCCTTTATTCGCTCCGACGAAGGGCTAGCGCTCGAAACCACAGGCAGCCCAAGCTATATGTGTCACAGTGACCGTTACGAGCGAAATAATATAAAGGATTTGTATGCGAAAAAACGGTCTATTCTAGGAGCTAAAAAATACGAACAAGATTTCAATAAAAATTGCCTACCTTACTTCGCTTGTGTGTTTCCTTGTCTCCTGTGTGGTTTTTGGAGCGATTTAGAGCGTTTCCAGTGAGTTTTAGTTCCATTGCTTTCTCTCTAAGGATATATAGAGAGAAAGGATATATAGAGAGAAAGCAATGGAACTAAAACTCACTGGAAACGCTCTAAATCGCTCCAAAAACCACACAGGAGACAAGGAAACACACAAGCGAAGTAAGGTAGGCAATTTTTATTGAAATCTTGTTCGTATTTTTTAGCTCCTAGAATGGACCGTTTTTTCTCATACAAATCCTTTATATAATTTCACTCGTAACGGTTACTGCGACACATATAGCTTGGGCTACCTGTGTCGAAACGTCAGCTATTTGAATCTTTTTACGGTGGTCAACCTCAGTAGACTCAGTCGATAAAACTAAATTCTCGTGTTTCACACTCATCCCCTCGAAGAGAGGGAAGACCAAAGATCGGACTCCAGAGATCGGCGGAAATCGAGCCTAGGGTCTGTCGCATTTATGCGCGCTAGACGCGCCCTCGAATTCGAGTTTTATTTGAATTGAATAGCGTACATTTATATATAAGGCTTTGCATGGTTTAAGTCCTGAATACATTTCTAAGCTATTCACCTTTCGAAATTGTAATAAGGATCTGCGGGGCATTAATATCCTAACCGTGCCAAGAGTTAACACCACCAGCTGTGGGCTTCATTCTCTGTCTTATCATGATTGCAAGCTATGGAATTCCCTTCCTAATAATATTAGAGCTATTCCAGAATTAAGTAAATTTAAATTGGCCATTTCTGATCTAAAATTTGATGCTGACTGCTGCACCTTTTGTGATTGATCTTATTATATTTATCTTAATTAGTAAGTTGATCATATTCTGTACCAATACTATTATATTTATTTATTTATTAATTTTTTTATTTAATTTTTAAATTTATTATTTGTTATTTATTTATTTTTGCTTTTTATCCTCGGAGATATTAGCATTTTATTGCTATCTTTAATTCGAGTATAAATAAAGATTATTGTATTGTATTGTATTGTATTGTACACACAACAAATTGTACGTGAACACGAGCGTTTGTCTCGTGATAACACAGGGGTTTTCTCCGAAACGTCTGACTGTCTTTGTAACAGTTTTTTCAGCCCTCAATCTTAACTAAATTTCAATATTATAAAAAAAAACAGTACCCCGGTATAATAATTCCGTCAGCTACGCAGGCTAATATATAACAGTTATATATATCGCTCAACGCTCAGCGCAACCTCGTCCACAGGCAAACAATAAACTGCAGGGCTAATCTGACTACGTCAAAAAGTAGTCTTCGCGAGACTCCATCACGACAGAAACCGATAAAGGAGGATCGCAACCGTGGACAGCTGTTTCGTTGTTATTGCAACTCTTCAGCACGGCGTAGCGAACTAAATGACGCCCGCTAGAATGCCAGCGCAAATTAGATTACACAATGACCCGTTCACCATATCAGGTTCCGTACTATTTACCCATTTGTCACTCGGATCATGTGGTACATACCACAATGAATATAAATTTTTATTCCATTTCAGCAGAAGGGGGTGGGCATTGTAGTGGGAAATGGGAAGGGAGATAAAGGCAAACAGAAACTTTGTCTGACGGCAAAAGGTGAATTATTTTTACGGTAAAAAGATGAAGTGTCCTAAGACTCCCACGATCGTTTCGGTCGTGCTTCTTCTCCTTGAGATCTCCGCCATTTCACTTTCGTTGATGTCGCTGTTTCAACGCCATGTCGCTCGTACGGACCCGTACGGAAGATCTACGGAATTTATTGGCACTCCGCCGAGCGGCACTCAAGCCCACTCCGCGCAGGACAGGGAAATAATTGATATTTTGAAGTCAGCGGTAAAAATGTGAAGAATGTGCGTCGCGCATATTAATTTGGCGGGCAGTTTTCAAGATGGCTGACAACTAATAATAAACAGTGAAATGATTTTGTTTTAAAATGGTAGAATCCTCCATGGACGATCCAAATTCCCCAGCAGCTCTTCTTCACAAGCTTTGTTGCCGTCTCCTGGGGAAGGGAACTGAACTAAAAGGTACGAGCAAGCGAAAGTGTTTTAAAAATCTGAGCAAAAGTTAGATACTAGCAATATTGTTCATTCATGATCACTCATCGAGTGAGTTTATTTCATGGACTGTTTTTATCTCTCTTCCTCTTGATGCAGACAAATCACCAGAAATATCCGAACACTTTCAGTATGCTCTTAGACTGGTGGGAAGGTATGTAGTTGCTAGCGGGATTTATTTTTATATTTGCCACTTGGGCCATTTCATTTTTAATCCACACCCCCCTATGGAAGAGGTTAGTCAAAATTGCTTCCCAAGAAAAAAATATCAAAGTGCCGACATGTTTTCCCTCTCAGAAATAACCCATTTTTTTCCCCCTCAGAAATATTCAAAAGATCGGCCCTTTCTTGATATATTAACAACAATGGCTTAGCAGACTATGAATATTCCATAAAACGATTCAACACAAAAGAAAAAATTAACGTAACAATGGATAAAAAGAACGGGGTATTGTTGTATTTCATTTCGTTGTTGATATATCGAAAAGTTACCTAAAAGATCAAAGGCGCCGACACAGCCACCCCTTCAGAAGTGACTTTTGAAGCCATCCGTCAGACCATCGGGGGGTGTGGATAAAAAATGGAATGGCCCCTTGGTGGTTGATGTCAATCTATGATAGCCAGTTGATTGGTATCCATCGACTGTCGACTGCATATTTAATATAAATTGCAAAACTATCCATTATTTCAATGGTAAAATAAATTGAACTGCACTTTGTGATCATACATACTGACCTCCAGATATTGTCACAATTATATCATTTTACCATTTTACTATTTTTCCATTACTTTGCCATTGTACTATTTTTAGCCTTTGGAAAGATTTTTGTATAACCACATACATTAGTTATGCATGCTGTTCTTAAAACTGAAACAAGTCTGAATTATAAGCGACCACCCTCAGGATCAGGATTTTGAAAGATGGTCATTTTGGGCAGATAGTCTCTTATGATAGAGTATGAAATATGCTGTTTAACTTTGGCTGGTTCCCACTAGCGACGTAATCAGAAACGGAGTCGGAAGCAGAAGGAGCCTTATGTACTAGTGGAAATAAAAAAACGGAGTCGCAATCTCAATCGGAAGCTCGACAGAATCAGAATCAGAAGATTTTCCTTTTCTTCTTATTCCACTTCTACTTCCGTTGCTTACTATCCGCTTCCGTCGTTTTGATTTCCATTAGATCTAAGGTTCTTGTGATTCTGATTCCGCTTATGTTTTCGCCTGCTTTCATTGCTAGTGGGAACCAAGCTTAACTGAGAATTTAACAAGGATGGTCACTTAAAAATGTTGTCTTTTCTTTTTCCAGTAATTTTGCTCCAACTATAGCCACAGATGAGTTCAGAGTAGTGGAAAGGATAAAAAGAAAATGTATGTTTCTCTTTTACTTTCTTTAAAACATTAATGTTTGTTTTGCACATACACACAGGTACATGTACTAAAATTATCTGCTTGTGATATTGTTGAAAAGGTGAAAGTCACATGCCCTGTGTGGTCTGTTAAACTGTTAGACCCAATATGAACCCAATGTACAGTAGTTGTTTGATGTGCTTCAAAAAATCAGAAAAATAATTATTTAAGGCTGGCTATGAAATTTGGGGTTGCCATTTCAAAACTTCAAGGTAACTTGCAACAGTTTTTTCACCTTGGGGCATATCTTTCGGAATCAAAATTCCACATGGGAGGCAGTCTTTCTTCATGATCACCCCGACGTGTGATCAAAGTTTTATTTTTCAGAATCTATAATTATCTATCTCAAAGTCTATTCACACACTTTATGATGAGACTTAACATCATTAATACAGTACTAAAAGTACATGTAGACAAAGTTTAAAAAAATATATAATAAGACCATTTTCAAATAAATCAAGAATAAATTTTTGCAGCATGACTTCCACATCTGAAAACTTATTACAGTTACAACTTGCTCTTTTCAGTTGAAAGATCTTTGATGATAGTTCTTGAATTTCTTTAGAATCCCGCTACCAAGACATGCAGAAAGGCACATTTGTATAATTTACACTAACTCCATTAATTTTATTTAATATTAATTTTTCTATCATTTCTTTGATTAGTACTCAAGGAGAAAAGGGAGGTGGACATAACTGTCTTCTCTGAGTTGTATCGTAAACTTGCTTCTCAAGTAAGTGTTGTGTTATTGTTCAGTACATTGTACTTTGATACAGCACTGTACAGTCGACTCTCAATAACTTGAATCCTCGCCAACTCTAACCTTGTGCTAACTCAAACCAAAATCTATTTCCCCCTGGATTTCCATCATACATTTACTGTAATTTTAACCTCAGTAACTCAAAACCTCAATAACTTGAACCTCCCGCTAACTGAAGCAATTTTCGTTTCCCTTCAGGTCATTTTCTATATAATTCTAGCCCCTGGTAACTGGAGCCACGTTTGTCAAGACATACGTGACAAGTCAAAAAATATAGTACTGTAGTCCAAAACATTGAATTTATTTTGAAGCAGCTGTGTATTGTTTTTTTTTACATTACAAAAAATGTGCCAGTTCAGTTCAGATTTCACTAGCTAAGTATCTTCATCAAGCTGTATGAACAGAAATACAGTCAAACCTGTATATAACGGCCCTGTATATAGCGGTGCATCACCCTGTATATAACGGTCACCGAACAATTTCCCGAAAATCGTGCCTTATATTTACTGTAAAGTTTACCTGTATATAGCGGTCACCTGAATATAACAGACGCGGTCACCCTTTAGACTTCCCGAATCCACAATTTCATTATTGTTTTCCTGTATATAACGGTCACCAAATTGGATTACGATCAAACCATTAGCGAATCATGACAAGATTTATTCAACAGCTCATTAAATTGTAGCTATCAAGGCAGGGGTCGCGCACAAATACAAATATTATGCCAAATACAACTACAAATACATGTCATCGCCTGCGTCCGACACATGGTTGCAACAGATAGCAACAAAAGTGCCGATCTCCTGCTCTCGAGAGCGGGTCATATCGCTTTCAAACAATACGGTTAGTTTCTGTCTTCGAACTAACACCCGTATTTTCCGTACCAGACTGTATTCATTTTCGAATTCTGCGTAGTTCCCTGATTATTACACTGTATTTGTCAAGTTGACAGCTGTTGTTTTATAGACCATAGCGCACCACGTCAAATTCCCCCCCCCCCCCCCCCCCCCCAGGAAATTCCTCTTCTATCAGACATTTTATTTTTATTTTCTTATACGGACATTCTAGGGGCCTTCTACTCATATTATGAACGTTGCTGTTAATTGTTATTGTCAATAAAATGTAAATTGAGTGATTATTTCCACATAAAAACGTTATTCATTAACTTCCAGTTCAGTTTAAAGGAAACCTGTATATTGCGGTCACCCTGTATATAACGGTCACCTGGCCATTTCCCAAGGGTGACCGCTATATACAGGTTTGACTGTACACAGTAAACACCGTTCTTTTCCTTATTTCCGGTCATTGGTTCTCAACTCCTGGTAACTCAAACTCCAGATAACTCAAACCTTTTTCTATTTCCCTTGAAGGTTCGAGTTATCGGGAGTCAATGTTTGTATATGTTGTGGTTTCAAATTTTTCTTTGGATTAAAGGTTTTTACACCAGTTTGATTTTGATTTTCCTTTGTCTCGGATTCATACGGAAAATCAGACGGATTCTTCAAGACCAAAGAAATGCTGAGATTTTGTGGAATTATTGTGTGTTGGGAAGGGTGGGTGACAGTACGATAAAAACAGGAATGATAACACCTACCAGAGGTTCCTTTTGATCTCACTTTAAATTCTATACTGTAGAATCGGCCCCTGGAAATTAAAATTAATTTTAAAACCTTGCTATAGCAGTTCTCGAAAAAATAAACCCCTTCTAAAAGTCATGGCTGCCTGAGTTAGTTAGAATTCTAGAGTGTTGGTTGCCATTAATGATAGTAGAGCTGTCATTAAGGAACAGGGGCCAGGTATTTCCCCCAGCTATGACAATCTGAGCCCTGGCTTCTTTCAAAGACAAACATTTCCCCTGTTACTTCAAAAATTAGTGAGATCCCTGCATTGTATGTAGTAGATAAAATACGAGCCATTGTAAACGCCCATACAGATCGGACGCGAATATTTTATCTTACTTATGAAATGAAACAATGAGTAGAGATCTGTATCAAAAGTTAATTCTACTGTTTAATAATTCATCAACTCACTTGATTTGTATTGGGGTTTACAGAGGTGTACATGTGACTCAAATACCACCTATTGATTTGTCATAACTGTTATGAATTATTAATGAATTTTATAAAGTATTTTAGAAAGTATGTGTATGTTATCTTACTCCCTTTCATATTTTGAGTCAGAACATCCAATTTTGCAAGTTTCTTGGAATGGATTGTTCTCATAATATTTTAACGTCCCCTGAAAGTAGCTGCTACACTGTATCTAATGGTTGTGGCCTCTCAGGGCTGCTATTAAATTCTGAAAGTTACAGAGGCTGCTACTTTCAGAATTACGCGATATTCAATGTCGTCGGTTCATAGTTAAGACAATCATGTTTATACTGATGTCAGAGTTGTAATTGCATCTTCCATTAATTTAATTAGTTGTAAAGAAAAATTAATTTAATGTACATGTACTGACTTTAAGGGTCTAAACTTTCAAACATTTTTCTTTTGGACAACACATTAAACTTGGGGCAAAGAACTTTCAGACTTTTATGGATTTTTTGGCCTTTTTTCTGATGTGTAAAAATGCTTCTAAGTTACTACTGTTTAAACCATTCAAGAGAAACAATCATAGCAAAACAAATGAAGAAATGCCATAGACAAGAAACCATTTAACTGTAGATCCTGACCAGTTCACAAGATTTTGACATTGGTGAGGCTGTAATGGTTCTTGAAGAAGACAATGATGAGGAAGATATATATTAAATAGCACTTTGTACGTGAACTACATTGTACACTGTCACACATGTATTTTATGTTGATGTACATACAATGGTTGATTAAATAAAATAAACTGCAAAACACCTCCAGAACAAAATAATATTCAGACTTTTTAGTGTTCAGCTGCATCATTTGTTCGGATGCTGAAATGTTTTCGGGAAAATTTTGTTAAAAAGTTAAAGTACACCTTTGAAGGTAACTAGTTATCTTGAAATTGAAATATATTTACCATTTTGTGATGTACATTGTATTTTCATTTCAGCCTGTTCTCAAAAACAGATGGGCAATTCTTTATTTTTTGATGAGCATCAGTGAAAGCTCAGGGACTGAGCATTCACGTGGTCAGGTAAATAACAGACTGAATGCCGTAACATGTTTTAAAAATTTGGTGGCCTTAAGTTGCTGTTATGTGAGGCAATTGTTTCCTACAACATGCAATGCAACACTGACAAGAGCTGTCATGAGACAAATTACGGATGTAATTGCGCGTGTAACACCCTCTATTTGCAACTTGCAATGCAACACTGATGAGCTGTCATGAGACAAATTACAGATGCAATTGCGCAATGTAACACCCTCTGTTCACAACTTGCAACGCAACACTGACAAGAGCTGTCATGAGATAAATTACGGATGGAATTGTGCATGTAACACCCTCTATTTGCAACTTGTCTTGCAACAAAAAATTGCATTGTAAACACTTCTTTACTTTTTGCAATGTTGCGAGGCAAGTTGCACACTTGTAACATGTAATCTGCAATTTGTCAATCTGATCACAATGCTCTTGTCAGCGTTGTGTTGCAAGTCACAGAAAAAATAACCTCAGTAATAGCACCTTTATTTGGATAAAAATTTTGTGCCTTTGATGTGAGATGGGGTGTGATGGTGGTTAAGTTTGTAAGGTTATAGTTCGATGGAACCCACCTACTTAATGGCTTGGGGCTTGGGGATCTCCCCCAGCTTCTACACTTCTGAGCTACTTTGGTAGACAAACAATCACTGCCAAAAATGATTTTTCTTACTTAGAAGGATATGTGTCCTTTCAAACTTCAATTTTTATCTGACATCTTACAAAATTCGCCAGACATCCCCCATTTTGGATTTACATGAAGTGCTACAAGAGGTTTTGCAGTTAAATTAATCAAATATGATAAATTATGGTGACAATATTGAAGGACTCCAGGCAATAGTGTCCTAAGTGACTCATCAATTTTTGGTAAAATCTTGAGTTTTTAGCTTGAAAAGTGCTCACAACCTGTTTTTTTTTCTCACCTGGATCTGAATATCATCCAAAGAACTTCTGCAAAAACATTTTGCAATTTGCACAAAATTTCTCAGTTTAGAAAGGAGCTGTGACATGCATGTAGGTTAAGGAACATGACTTCAGACTTGCTCCCATCTTGCAAGTAAACAAGTTGAGATTGTCTCTAAGAAGTTGTATTAGTAGACCGCAAAAACATAAGACTATTATTCTGAATGGTGTACGAACACTTTAGGCCATTTAACGGATAGCTGTTAATGTGCATTTTCCAGTAGAAGGTCACATACTATTAAAATTCTAACAAAAATTTTACGAAAAAGTCTCTTATGGTAGTAATAATCTGTAGTTTCTTGCCATGAGCCACCTTAAGTAATATCTTAACAAGTTTGTCACTTTGCAATGGTTCTTTCATAGCCCACAGGAGCCCAATCATTTTTTGGTCAGGGACTTCCGACCTACCTGACCTCCACTCCTGCTGTACCTGCACAGGCACCCCACCGTCCCTCCAGCCACACCCCTGGTGTCCTATCTATGACTCATGCCTCTGAGAGCAGCTCTGGCATCAGCAGTATACCCTCGCGATCATCCGATCCTACTCCTACTCCTTCATCGTTTGCCCCAAATTATGGACCTACGCCCTCAGTGCATTTTGCTGATGAAGTAATGGCACGGGAAACCAGTAATGGATCTCGCCTGGCTACCCTTGTGGCACAGTCACTTACTGTGACTCAAAACAGGGCGTCCACTGCACATTCCTTCGCTGTGACACCAGCAGTGCGATTCATGAGCTTTGGAAATGACACACAAAATAGTAAGTACATGTAGATAACAAACTCGACCCACATACTGTAAGACGCCGGGGACCGAGGATCAAACCCGGGCCACATTGGTGGGAGGCGAGTGCTCTCACCACAACGCCACCCCTGCTCCCCATGTTTGAGAATGCTATGATCAACAGTGTTGAAAACATCAGGTGTGGAAGAAAGATAGTAAATTTAAGCTCAGTAATGAAATGAGAAAGGAAGTAGTGTTCATTGTGTCATGAGAATGGGACAAACAAAAGGAATGTTCTACATGTAGGTACTGTAGATCAAGTTCTACAGCATTCTAGTCTGCGCAGTGTTAGGTCTTGAATACTCTCCCAAAACAAATTCATTTTTTCTGTGTTTTTAGCCTCTTATGAAGTTTCTGAAGCTGCTCTACTTCGAGATATCATCTACATCTTTCAAGGAATTGAAGGGAAGGTGATCAAGCTTGACCAAGCCAATGATGCATATCGCATTGATTCCAAACTTGGAGTTCCCAGAGCTGTCCGGGATCTTGTTAACAAATTGGCTGAACTTGGTTGGCTCTTCCGCAAAATACGCAAGTATTTAGATGCACATGCAGGTAGGATTTTGCAAATTATGCTTGCATTACTACAGTAAAATTGTATTCAGCTTGTCACAAGCACGAGGTCTCAAAACAATCTATTTATGTACATTTAAGTTACTGACAGAAGTGAGTTAATTGAACTCGTGATCTTTTCCCACAAACTTGTGCCAAGCTTCAGTACCGCTCGAAAGTACATGTATTAGTGCATTTGCCGCGTTTATGAATGTATATTCTTTGGTAAGGTTTTCGTGTGAGATGTCACACATCCTTAATCGATGCGTAACTTTTAATTAGTGTTTGGTGTAAAACTTCGTTTTCTTTGCTTTGTAGTGAGAAAAAAAGATAAGAATAAAGTTTCTTATTTTCATTCCCTGTTTCTGTAAACATGAAATGCACTCAAGAGACTCGATCAACAGAACAACTTGATTCTAGAGTCCGAAATCACTTTTATCACAGTGTTGGAATCTTGTGAAATCCCTTGGAGAATAACACCGATATAAAGTTAAACAATAGCATTATACCACTATTGTTGCGTTAGTGAGGCATTACCACGTCTGTTTGTCTGCAGTGTTTGGTAGCCTTCGTCCTTCGCGGTTGCGGTTTTTGTCTCCCCCCGATAAATTCACGAAAACAAAATGAACACAGACAAGGTTTTAGCATGTC
This sequence comes from Dendrophyllia cribrosa, assembly GCA_024195265.1. Taxonomy (NCBI): domain Eukaryota; kingdom Metazoa; phylum Cnidaria; class Anthozoa; order Scleractinia; family Dendrophylliidae; genus Dendrophyllia; species Dendrophyllia cribrosa. Next base: position 23,042,315 of record JAJLRJ010000010.1, read on the forward strand.
CTTATGCAATAATACTTTCGAGCCGTACTGTAGGTCATTTAGTTTACATGTACAAGGTTCATATGCAACAAACCTGCTTGGATCAGTTATGTCAAAAACATCCTTTTTGTGCCCCCAAAATTGTTAGTAGTGACTTCCAGCAGTTGTGTACATGTACCACCATAAGCTTGTTAAACTTTCCAAAAGAACAATTTGCATTAATGAAGCCTGTAGTTTTGAAAAAATGGTTCCGTTTTGTTAAAAGTTACATAAACCTTAATGCATTAAGACTGTCAGTTAAGTTGTGTCTGGATTAGGATGACTATGATAGACATGGAATTGCTAGTTTATAATTCCGGCTACTTTTTGCAAGTTCTTCTCTTTTATGTTGAAAAACTTGCTAGAATTGGATTATTGTTTGTCTTCCCTTTGAGAATTCTCTTGATATTTGTCGCATTTTGTTGTGAGCAAAGGTACTTTTTTTCTTAGCACAATAATATTTTGATAAAAAAAAAAAAAAACGAAAAACAATCAAACATCACAAGATATGCAACCCCTTTAATGTTTAAAACATTTTTATGCAGGAGACAAAGCAATGGGGCTGGTTGGTCAGAGCTTTTGCGCTGCTCTACAGCAGGAGCTCACAGAATACTACAGACTGTTGGCTGTACTGGAGGGACAGCACCAAGCTGGAGATGCAGGATTTGTCGGGGAGGGGGCAAGTGGAAGTTTGACCCTACGTAGACTGATGGTGTGGACCTATGATCCATTGATGAGGTTGAGGACTCTGGCTGCACTGGTTGATGCATGTAAAGGTAAGATGTTTGTACATTTGAGTGGCTAGGTGTATAAAGGGCATATGCAGAATTTTGACATTTTTCACTCACAAAATAATTGTTTGTTTTTTTAGCCAAAAAAGCATCATTTGTTAAATGCTAAAACAATGATAAGTAGAGATTTTAGACTAAAACATCCCACACTTTTGGGAAAAATGTTTTGGCCTGAAGAGTCATCAATTTAGGTTCTTACGTGTAGCAACCAAAAATAATGTATTTTGTCTTTTTTGTGAAATATGGCTTTCTTTCACTTTAACTTACATGAACATGTCATTACATGTACTTTAGTATGAGAGTGTTTTATGGGCTCCAAAAACACAATTTGTGAGTGAAATAATTATGTCAAAATTTGACATACATGTACCTGTAGGCCCTTTATTCACCCAGCCTTTCATTTATCATTCCTCTACATGTTGATAGCAGCAGGTTTTCCTGTGTCATGTAAATGCATGTCACATTTTGTCCCAGAAACTTAAAAGGGATGCACAGCAGCAAATTTTAAATGTACATTATCCTCAGGGATGCACATAATTTAGTATTGTGATCTTCTGTACAGCACACTGGAGCTAGGAAGAACCTTCTAACAAAGCAAAAATAGGCTTTTGGGGTTTCATGGCTACTTTTTAGTCTAAAATATTAGATTTTTAAATCCCAAGGTGCTGCTTTGGGCCCTGTGGCAAGTACCCCAGTTATCCTCCAGATGGACAATCCTGCCATTGTATAAAAATTAAAGTAAGGAGAATTTTAAACCCTGACCAGTTTAACAAATAAATAAATACACATAAATATTAATTTAACCCAGGAAAGAAAGGAGGCGCCCTGTTGTCTGCTCTTCATTCTAACATGCAGCATGGTGACCCGTTTGTCAAGTCACTTGTCAGGCACATTCTTAATCTGGTAAGAACTTTGTTTTTACTCTACACTGCCTCTTTCCACCAAGGTGTATAAACCTGTAACTCCTAAGAGTGCCAAAACTCAAAATTAAAGAAAAACCCATTATATTCCCCAATCTCATGTTGTAAAATAATTTATTGAAAAACAAAATTAATGGTACCATGCCAAAGAGGTTTTATTTGAATGGTCACACCATACATGTAGGATTTTGTCAACAGACTCAAAGTTAGAACTACTAACATTACATGTCTCCATAATTGACTCTGGGAGTGAAAGGGATAAATAAATACTGGCAAATAGAGCAGTAAAACCAAAGCCAAAGTAATTACTCTGACCAATCACAGCAGTCGTAAACAATCCAATGAACCAATCAGAGCTCGAAGCAATTACATGTTGGTGCGAGCAAGTCACAATTGGTTTTGGTTTTACTTCTGATTGGTCAAGAAAGTGGCGCGAGATTTTTTAGCCAATCACAAAGCGTAGCAATGCAAAACCAAAGCAATTGTGTAATTACTTTTGACACTCAATTGAAAACTGCTTTATAATGCAGGGGATTAATTCCTACAGTGTATGGTGGACTAGCATCCCACCAAGAGGGGAGAAGTCCCACCAAGAGGGGAGAAGTAATGCTGTAGAAACTGGGTCAATCTTTGGTCATGTGGGTGGCTTGTGGCCTAAGTATGACTTTACCCTACACTGTACATTACCCTACTGTATGACTAAATTACAGCAACATAGCTTCTTGAAACATGAAGATGTGTTGTTTGTAAAATAATGTCTCGCAAGTTAGATGTTAGTCGCATCTATTGATACCAGAATTGCAACTGCTGGAATAAGAAGAATTAAGACTGATTTGAAACTTTATTTTTCAGTACTATATACAGTATGTGTGGGGTTGCTTTCTTGATTACCTTGCTAACTTTATGATTTAATTTGCGCTGTATTCCCTTTCAGGTTGCTCGTCCAATCCGTGTCATTCTCAATAGATGGATTTATGAGGGTGAACTGGATGATTTATACAATGAGGTAAGACAAGTAAAGTGCCCTTTTGAAAAATAATTTTTGAAAGATATTAATTTTTTACACAAGACAGACATAGATCAGTACTAAAAAATGTTTTCCTAATCAGTAATAAACTGCCCTGTTTACATGTTTACAGTTTTTTGTTGCCGTTGATTATGACACAAAAGCTGATCGTCTATGGTACGAGAAGTACAGTATCAGGAAACCCATGCTGCCGTCATTCATCTCCATGGAGCTCGGCACCAAGGTATTACACTTAACCAATATCAATCAAATATGGAGGGAAAATAGTGATGGAGATTAATTTCAGTTGAATATGGAAGTAGAAAGGTGATGGGGAATCTGTCATTTGAATATGGAGGGAGAAAGGTTGTGGGGGTGGGTGTTTATCACTTGAATATAGACGGAGAAAAGGAGTGATGGGGGATTATCCGTTGAATATGAAGGGAAAAGTGGTGGATATTTAACAGTTGGATGTGGAGAGAGAAAAGGTGGTGGGGTGGAGATAAATTGTATTAGTATATACTAAAACAGTGGATAGCGTTAATGGCATGCTCTGATTGGCTACTGAAACTCACCTGCAAGCAATTTGCACACAAAAATTGTAGTCGTTGACAGGAATAAATGAGTTAAAAATCATCATTTTCGTGCTCTATTGTCTCACTGTTTTAGTATGTACTAAAACAACTATTTACCTCAGTGTTGTGGCCAGTGGTGGATATTAACCACCAGCCACCTCCACTTCGGTGAACAGTTGTTAATTAGTTGAATTCATATGGAGGGAGAAAAGGTGTGGCGGTATGCAGGGTAGTCATGCACCATGGTAAAGACAGGAGTGAAATGAAGCAGGGGTGTGAGTTCTAGGGGGGGGGGGGGGGGGGGGGATGGGGGCATGGCAAGAGGCTTGTACCTTATGGTGACAAGTAAGAACCTTCTTTTGGAAAATCCTGTCTATGCACCTTTTTGTTATGATTTATTGGTGGTTATGTTTTAAACAGATTTTAAACATTGGAAAATCCATCAACTTCATCCGACATGTTTGTCAAGATCGTAGCCCCATCCGAGGAGGAGAAGAGAAGGAATTGGATTACAACAGGGCACAAGAAGCATCAGGTACATAAAACTACCAACAGTGATCAACACTTTATTTCTCCTTTCTGTAGCAATACACTGTTAAGTAACTGGTGATGAGAATGAATAAACAAGGGGATATTTTATTGATGCACCACCGAATTCTTGTGATCGGTATTTACAACATCTCTGTGACAGCTCTATGAACAAAGGGGAATAATCAGGGTTAAAGGCAATGTAGACCTTGGATCATCTGCTATACATTTATTAGTACTGTTTGTATGATTCTTTAACCCATTGACACCTGAACCGCCCGTAACCGCCCGTACAAGACTCCACTGCTTTAAAAAATTGTAACTTTCTCAATCGTGCGAACATTGCCATAACTAGCAGTTGTGAGCATTGACTAGAAAGTCTTTCAAATTGAGATACCCAATAAACACAAAAAAGTCAGCGATTTTTGCAGAATATCAGCGTTTGAATTTGGACAATAACAGAAATTACCGTTTTTAACGTCATAGAAAAACAACAAAAATCACGTTTTTGCCTTTAGTTTTTTTTATTCAAATCATCATGGCAAACCCAAAAATCAACATTCACAGCAAAATTCAGTCCTAGTCCTAGCTTAGCAGTGAATTTTTTTGCTCTTATTCGTTGCTCGGGCCGAGCTCTAGCCTCTCGTTCTAATGCATACTGACCTTGCCTCAATTTTCAATATCACCACCGCACTGCATGCTGGGAAATGGCCAAGAATTTTGACAGCGTTCGTTTCTTTCCGCACACATTTCATATTTATACTAAGTCCACAGCCACTCCGACCCACCGCCGAAATTTCGCGCTTGTTGTGTTCTCCTGTGGTCGCAACTTCCAAAATATGCCGCGGTAGGCCGAGAAATTCATCCAGAGTCGAGTCCCAAAGCTGCTTCGTTTCCAGGCGGCCATTTTTCCAGTTCAACGAGCAACGAGCCAAATTCGTAAACGAAGTACAGCAACTAACTCGCTTCATTGAGAAGTGGACTCTGAACTACCTCCAAGCTTAATGATGCTCACCAGGCAGCTACTAAAGATGAAAAATGGCTGTGAACTTACCAAAAATCGTAGATAATTCATATTGGACCCTTTATTGCAAATCAACCAAGCAGAATGAGATCGTCACAATGACGTTTCCAGTAAACTCGAGCCTTCAGTGTTTTAGAACAGCAGCACTTTCAATGGTAACTCCAAATATGCAGTCACGAAATCCTATGGGGCGTGTGTATGCAGAAAATCACCCAAAAACGTAAAAATCCTCAGGTGTGAATGGGTTAATGAAGAAAAATAAAGGTCACGTGACCAGGGCTTTTGACACCCCCTGGCGAAAGTTAGGGTTAGGGATAGTTCAAATCTAGGGTTAGTGTTAAGATTCTAGGGTTAGAACAATTTCTAGGGTAAGGTGTAACTTGACTCAGGGCCAGGCCTAACTTAGGGTTAGGTCCCAGGTTTGGGGTTGGCCAGGTCACGTGATAGGCAATAGTATCAAACTTGATCACCCAAGATGAACTGACCCTCGACTACTGACTGTCACCAGCTGTTCTAACTCCACCTCTTATGTCTAGTTTTGAAAATCACCACCCCTTGAAGTTGGCTTTCATGCAACTTTCACCTTTGCACAAAATATGGGCCAGCAACTAGTACCCTCCCCCCCAGATCTTGATGCATATGCCTGTTTTCAAATTAAATAGTGATGACATGTTCCTAGTCTTAAGGGTTTTTTGTTTGACTGGTTTAAGAGCCAAAACTATCAACTGTAAGAAAAATAGATTTTTTGATTAACCCATTGACACCTGAACCGCCCGTAACCGCCCGTACAAGACTCCACTGCTTTAAAAAATTGTAACTTTCTCAATCGTGCGAACATTGCCATAACTAGCAGTTGTGAGCATTGACTAGAAAGTCTTTCAAATTGAGATACCCAATAAACACAAAAAAGTCAGCGATTTTTGCAGAATATCAGCGTTTGAATTTGGACAATAACAAAAATTACCGTTTTTAACGTCATAGAAAAACAACAAAAATCACGTTTTTGCCTTTAGTTTTTTTTATTCAAATCATCATGGCAAACCCAAAAGTCAACATTCACAGCAAAATTCAGTCCTAGTCCTAGCTTAGCAGTGAATTTTTTTGCTCTTATTCGTTGCTCGGGCCGAGCTCTAGCCTCTCGTTCTAATGCATACTGACCTTGCCTCAATTTTCAATATCACCACCGCACTGCATGCTGGGAAATGGCCAAGAATTTTGACAGCGTTCGTTTCTTTCCGCACACATTTCATATTTATACTAAGTCCACAGCCACTCCGACCCACCGCCGAAATTTCGCGCTTGTTGTGTTCTCCTGTGGTCGCAACTTCCAAAATATGCCGCGGTAGGTCGAGAAATTCATCCAGAGTCGAGTCCCAAAGCTGCTTCGTTTCCAGGCGGCCATTTTTCCAGTTCAACGAGCAACGAGCCAAATTCGTAAACGAAGTACAGCAACTAACTCGCTTCATTGAGAAGTGGACTCTGAACTACCTCCAAGCTTAATGATGCTCACCAGGCAGCTACTAAAGATGAAAAATGGCTGTGAACTTACCAAAAATCGTAGATAATTCATATTGGACCTTTTATTGCAAATCAACCAAGCAGAATGAGATCGTCACAATGACGTTTCCAGTAAACTCGAGCCTTCAGTGTTTTAGAACAGCAGCACTTTCAATGGTAACTCCAAATATGCAGTCACGAAATCCTATGGGGCGTGTGAATGCAGAAAATCACCCAAAAACGTAAAAATCCTCAGGTGTGAATGGGTTAAGTAATAAATAAAGCAGTTGTTATTAAATTGTTGATTCTACATGTAGCTGCAGCCCAGTTGACAGCTGATGAGGAGTTTGGAGGTACAGCCCTTCAGGAAACAGTAGACACAGCCTACAGAATAACAAGCAAAAGACTGCTGGAGATTTTCTTCTCTAAATACAAGTTCCTTGATCATTTAAGGGTAAGATAGAAGCAAATGCCTTGATGATGAAAAATGTCATAAAGAGCAGAAAAAAGATAAACGTACATCTAGGGATTTTTTTATTCCTTTTCCTTTGAGAGTAAACAAGTCCTTTATTCATCTTTATTACTCCTTGGATGAAATCCTTTCTGTAACCATAGAAATGAAAGCTATTAAGGTGGCTCCATATTATAGTTATTGGCCAGTCTTCCAAATAAAATATAGTTATTGCTGTCTTTCGAGAGTTTTGTTTTGTGATACTAGGTATTATACACATACACGTAGCTTAGCCTTTCTCGTTTACGGAGAAGTCCAACTTGGCAGTCTTGTCTAGTTACCATGGCAACCAATGATTGAGTTGCTGGGCTTGTTCAAGGCTAGCAAACCTCTCAACGGATTTTCTCGGTTTTTACATGGTAAATATTTACAATTTTTGGTAAAACAATAAACATTCAATAAGTTTAATCTAACAAAGCCCTAAAAAAATTGGCACATAATTTTTGGCATTTTACTCCCTTTTCATTTTTTTACGTTTATTGGTTTTGTTTATGTACAAAAAATAAATTCTTGTCTTTATGATCAAGAACCTAGAAAATCCTACCAATTGATCAATTTTTACAAAAATTTACCGTGTGGAATGCACGCAATAAACAGATAGATTTAGTTAAACGTTTTAGTTACCGTGAACACCTCTTTATTTTCGTGACGTCATCAAAATAAATAAATGCGCCCTTGTGACATTTTCGTGTCATACCTCTCGTGCCAAAAACACTATAGGGAGCCACCTTAAGCAGTACTCTCCTTAGGCTCAGTCTCCAGCCGTGGGTGTCTCGATGCGCCCGCGATATCTCCCCACCTCACGGCTGGGCGCACGGCTTTGGTTGCTTGTCCATGACGTCATTACAATTATGCGGAAAATGGACACGTCATTTACATAATAGAATAGATTGATGCGAACTTTGCTTTCCTTCGAAGTGATCCAACACTAGTGGAAAAGCTTGAAAAATTAAGGATTTACCCGAACCAGTCGGTAGAATGACAAATGCATCTCGTCCCAAAATAAGTTTCTTCATAGCAAGACTCTGTTTCTCCCTGAAATTATCAAACCCAAACTTCTGAAGCGCGTACGAGCAAGCATTTTCAAACCCGCCTGTTAAAGCTTGCATAGTCCACCATCTTTGTTTATTTATGCAAATACCCGCTAATTTATGCCCCGCAAATTTCGGCGGGTTCGTTTCTGATTGGTCAATGTAAACAATAACCAAACCCGTGCGCCCAGCCGTGAGGTGGGGAGATATCGCGGGCGCATCGAGACACCCACGGCTGGAGACTGAGCCTATACTCTCCTTTGATGTTGTCAATTGTTTTTATTTCCCTCAATTTTTTAAGTGCACATTTTATAAAACTTTTCAAATAAGACCCTAGCAAAGTGGACAAGGGGGGGTAGTGTTTGTTGGATGAGTGGTAATCCTACTCTATATTTTCCTGTTAGGCACTGCGACTTTATCTTCTTCTGGGACAAGGGGATTTTATAAGGCATCTTATGGACCTTCTTGAGTAAGTTGATGTGAATTTTGTTGGTGGTAAATCTTGGGGATCTTAAGCAACAAGAATGTTGTTTTCCCAGTCATCACAATCAGAAACAGATCAGCGACCAGAAGTTTGGTGTTACTTTTAATGGCAAGCTTTTGTTTCTCACCAAAAAACGAAAGCTCTTCCAGGGCTGTCATTGTGGCCAGGGGCCAAGGATTTCTCCAGTTTTCTACACTTCTGAGCCTCACCTACTTCAGGGGTGTAGCTAACAAAAAACTTAGCAGGCTCATTAACAAGCCCAGTTGGTTTTTCTCGCTTCTGTACCTTCAAAACTACCCCAGGTCTTTGTTTTCTAGTGAAATTTCAGCTGGTGATAAGTTCCCTTTCAGTTGGTGATATTAGCCAATAGCCGGCTCTTAGCTATACCCCTGCTACTTTCATAGACAAACCAGGCAGTGCTACTAATAGAACTGTTTTTTTTTTTCCCTGCCTGCTTCAAAAATTAGCGACAGCCCTAGCACTGTGCTCTTCTTTTGAATCTGTGGCATGATGCATCGAAGACAGACGATGCAAGAGGAAAACAGTTGACTTCTGGTTGCTCTTCAGCCATCTCCTCGCTTAAAGTCCCTATTACATCATTATTGTATGTTATACTCTGCCATTTTTGCTTATTTTAGATGCTAACACTCTTCATTAAGTTTAAAAAAAATGAAGCAAACTTTCTTGTTGTTGCTGCTGTAGGTCTGACCTAGCCAAGGCAGCCAGTACATTGTACATGCACAACTTGACGGGCGTGTTAGAGACTGCTATCAGGGCTACAAATGCTCAGTATGCTGACCCAGAGATCATTGAACGATTAGACTGTCGACTGCTCGAGGTGTGGTTCATGACTGTTAAATTCTTTAATATTACTTTTTTATTGTACATACAGCGTTTTCTGGGAAACTTTTACTTCATAAATAAAGTCTAGTGAAAGGCCAACAACGACAAAAAAAAATGGAATAAGAACGAAAAAGAACGGGGAGTAGAACGAAGAAAAAGAAAAGTCAGGCTTCTAGTGTTTTTTCTCAAAATTTTGCTTTCTGCGCATGGCCGAAACCGAAAGTTGATTTATTTGACTTTAAACGAAAAGGAAGCTTAGTTTTCATGTTACAAACAACGTCTTAGACAGTTTGCTAGCAATTTGCCTCCCCAGCAATCAAAAAACGGCATTAATGACTTCAAATTGCCGTTTTCTGCAAATTCTCTAGGTCAGGAGTCAATGGGTTAAGATACTATGAAAATATAATGTCAACATCACTTTTTTGTGTGTCTGACAATTCAATACAAAGAGAATACAAACTACAGGGCTTACTTATTAATTTCTTACTTACTTAATTATTTATTTGTGCCCATTTAAAAGAAAACCCTCCTTATTTTGTTGAGCTAAGCACGAGGGAACCCTCTAGATGTTCTGAAATTATGCATGTGCTGGTTATGCAAGAAACTGTGCACAGTTATGATGTGCAAAACCTTTTTTTTATTTGTTGGGGGGGTGGGGGGGGGGGGGGGGTGGTATAGGAATATGTGGTCTTATTGTGTTACCAAAGACATTAAATTTTTGAAGGTTTCTCCTGGTGATACTGGTTGGGATGTGTTCAGTTTGGATTATCATGTTGATGGGCCTATCAGTACAGTAAGTACAATTAACCTTTTACATCATTACAGTGTTAAAATGCGCTAAAATCCCTTTTCCATTGATGTAATTTATCAAAAAAAACACATACTGGGAAAGGAAAATACTACTCACTAGCTTTCATTTGAATGGTCACGCCAGTTTTAGGATTCAATGTACATTGTACAGACTCAAATGTTAGAACCACTGACCTTGTAGAGCGCAATGAGAGTACTGCTCGATAACTTTCATTTGAATGGTCACACTTGAGAATTTTATACACAGACTCAAAAGTTGGAACCACCTTCATCATAGCAGTACCACAGGAAAGTACTGCTCAGCAGCTTTCATTTGATTTGCAATTCTTGACAATTTGCAATTCTTGAGAATTTTATACACAGAGAATTTGCAATTCTTGAGAATTTTATACACAGACTCAGAATTTGGAACCACCTTCAGCATAGCAGTACCACAGAAAAGTACTGCTCAGTAGCTTTCATTTGAATGGTGTCACTTGATGATTCAATGTGCAGACTCAAACATGAGAACCACCTCATACAATATATAGTATAGTTTGGATTTTATCCACATATTCAAAAGTTTTAAAAACCTGCCTTGCAAAGGAAAATGCTGCTCGATGACTCTCCTTTGAATGGTCGCACTTCAGGATTTCACCCACAGACTCAAAAGTTAGGACCACCTTGTATGGCATAATAAATAGGAAAGGAAAGGAAATTACTGCTCAATAGCTTTCAATTGAATGGTCACAGGTAAGGATTTCACCCACAGACTCAAAAGTTAGAACCACCTCATACAGCATAACAAACAGTTCCACAGCAAAGTACCGCTCAGTAGCTTTCATTTGGATGGCCACACGTTAGGTTTTCATCCACAGACTCAAAAGTTAGAACAACCTTGTACAGCATAATAAACAGCATGACAGCAAGGTAATGCTCAGTAGCTTTCATTTGGATGGCCACACTTAAGTATAGACTTAAAAGTGAGTGCAACCTTTGGTGGCAGAATAATTGTACCATGGGAAGTACTGCTGGATAGTTTTTATTTGAATGGTCATGACACACTTAGACGTTAAGTTAAATTCACATTACATATCTCCAGCTCTCAGTCACTTTATTTATTTATTTATTTATTACTTTATTTTTTTTAATTTAATTAAATTCCAAATTACATTACATTGCAAAAGACAATCAATGATTCTTAGGTCCTTTATGAAGGAATAGGTTTACATGTACCGTATTCTGCAAATTCGCAAAAACTAACATTCAAATGAATGGCGTTAGTTTCTAGAGAAACTGTGGTGCTGCGTCGGTGGGGGAATGAAACACGAGAATTTAGTTTTATCGACTGAGTCGATATGGTAAATTGACCACCGTAAAAAGATTCAAATAGCTGACGTTTCGAGCGCTAGCCCTTCGTCGGAGCGAAGTTTTATCGACTCAGTCGATAAAACTAAATTTTCGTGTAACATTCAAATGAATGTATGGCAACAAGAAAACAAATTTAATACTTTGGGCTTGCTTTTGCAGGTTTTTACACCAGAATGTATGATTCACTACCTGAGGATCTTTAATTTTCTGTGGAGGGCGAAGAGAATGGAATACTGCTTGACTGAGATGTGGAAACAACAAATGACAACTCGCAGGATGTTGAAGTCATTACCAGGTCAATTGAAATGATATTTAACAAATAAATTCCATTTTGACAAATGAAGTACTGTTGTATATCAACTAATCATTTTATATGAACTGCAGATAGAGAATGTGAAGTAAAGAAATCCTCACAGTTGGTTTCGATTAAAGCAATTGCAAAGAAGCCTGAAAACAATTAAGGCCCGTTTTAAACGTCGAATTTCACATGTGCCGAATCTAATGCTAATGAGAAAAAACTATTGTCCTCGCTCATTTGCATTAAGTTCGGCACATGTGAAATTCGACGTTTAAAACGGGCCTAATTAGGGCTTCAACGGGATTTGAACCCATTGCATCCGTTTTACCGGGGCGATGCTCTTACCAACTGAGCTCTGAAGCTACATGTAGGAAGCAATGTTTGTCGCTTTATAGCTCAGTTGTAAGGGCATCGGACTGGTAACGCAATTTTCGACCATTTCAAACTGATCTAAACATACATACATACGTACATACATTATTTATTATCTTTCCCAGAGGGGCTTTTCAAAGGTAAATACAAAAGATAGAAAATAATTAATTAATAAAACAACCAAACAACCAAACGCGCAGTGAATAAACACAAGACAGATAATTGACAATAAACGGATACTTTTTACTGAGCAACTACCTGTAGTGCTACTTTGACTTTCTTGTATGTTAATCTCTCTCACTTGTTTTAGCTGCAAGTGAATTTTGCAGATTCAGGGAGTGTAGATTTTTGCTGCAAGTTTTTAGCACATGAAATTAATTCCGTAATTGCGTGCTTGATTTTTTCCCTCTACACTGTAATTATTTGGACGTTATTAGTTGACAGGTTTTTTTGTCTGTTGTTTCACACAACTTTGTTTTATTTTACCACGTTTTAACCCGTCTATTTTCGTTACAGAGGTGTCACCCATACTTCACATGTGTCACGTGTTGGGAACAGAAATGATTCATTTTATTCATCAGATGCAATACTACATCACTTTCGAGGTAATACACAATCCATTCACAAGTTGCCCGATATTAACAAGATATGTATTTTTCTCTTGTTTCCGCCCATAATACCCCGCACCCTCTTGACTTGTATCCAATCTCCTCTCACCCCATACTTATATTCACTGGCATGTGTTACCCTGTTTAAATGTATAGGGACTGGGTACAAGTTTGGAACAGTGAGTCAAATCACTAAAATGTGACGAGGGTGGGAGGTTTTCTTTCGGTAACACATGCTAAGAAAACATGCTGACTGGAGTAAACTGTTTCAATAACTATAGGTTATTCAGCGCAAAAGTTGTGTAATGTGGCTGGGTATTTTTACGAGTCAGTTTGTATTTTTCCGAGACTTTAGGCGAAACTTTGCAAGTTAAAATGCTCATCCGCATTGCACAACCTTCGGTAAAAGTGAAGAACAGCTCACCTCCACCAACTGTCGGCCAACTGTCGGTAAACTGTTGGTTATCTGTCGGCCGACAGTTGGCCGACAGTCGGTGGAGGTGAGCTGTTCTTCACTTTTACCCAACCTGCAGTCATCTAAAATTTACGTCCTTGAAAGTGTTTTTCTTAGCGCGCGGTCGGAAGAGTGTAATAACAAACACTTCAGTAGTGACTGGTCACGAGGGATTGATCTCGACGAAGTTTACTGTTTTCCCAGGGATCAGTCATGAAGTGATTTGTTATATAGCAACACAAGGCAGTTTGAAAAACGCGCCGAGCACTCGAGGTAAACATCAATCCACCGTAGGAAAAAAGATGGCGGCTGTTCATTTTACCACAATACCTTGCGGACCTAACACAGCACATAAGGCACAAAGAAAGCCAAATTTTTACAATATTTGTTCCAGTACTAAGGACAATGTGTAGACTAGGTTTGAAGATTTTATAACTTTTCTTTACATTTTTATGAACGTTGTTAAGGTTTTTGTGCGCTAAGAATTATGGGTAAATGTACCAGTCGCCATCTTTTTTCCTACCGAGGATTGCATCATCATCATGCCACCACCTTTTGTCACGTTCTGATCACGTGCGCTAGCAAGCAACAATACACTGTTACCCTGTGACGTAAAAAATGTTGCCCGCTTTTGCAAATGCTGCCCGCTCATGGACGTTTGGCGGGAAACAGTTTGTTTGTAAGATGTCATGTGACCATGAATCAACCAATGAACGCGCGCTTTGTATTAAGAAAAACTCCAGCTATATGACAACGCGTCGTATTTACGATCGTTTTGGTGCCTTTTTGCTTTTTGCCATGTCAAATAATAAAATTATTTATTGTTGCTGTCAGGTTTTAGAATGTTGCTGGGCAGACCTGAAGAAACAAGTAGCAGAAGCTAGTGATCTGGATCATATTATCGCAGCACACGAAACATTCCTGGACCAGGTGCTAAACAGGTGCCTGTTGGATGCTGAATCAAGAGTGAGTAAATTACACTCCTATAGCTTTATTTAGAGCCATTTACAATTGAGTGTCGAAAGTAATTTCGCAATTGCTTTGGTTTTTCATTGCTGCGCTTTGATTCAACCAATCAGAAGTAAAATCAAAACCAATCGCATTTTCCCGCGCTTGGCGCCTGCTACATGTATTTGCTTTGAGTTCTGTTTGGTTCATCAGATTGTCGGCATCTCTTGTGATTGACCAGAGTAATTATTTTGCTTTTGGTTTTAGGACACTCAGCTGAAAACCTGTATGTTGTAGATTACCAAAATTCGAAATGAAAATTTGGAAAATCTTGAAAAGTACATATATAGCAGCTACTCAAAGTACTGCTTGACAGGTTTCACTGAATTGTCACACTTCAAGTTTTAATCCACGGAAAAGTTAGGACCATCTTGTACAGCACAATAAACAATACAATAAACAACAAACAACACCAAAGGAGAGTATTGCTTAATAGATTTCATTTGATTGGTCAGACTTTAGGGTTTTCTCCACAGACTACAATGTTAGAACTACTTTCTTTGATACAATCAACAGCACCATATGAAAGTACCTCACAATAGCTTTCATTTGAATGCTCGAATGTACAGACCAAAACGTTAGAACCACCTTGTACAGCATAATAAACAGCACCACAGGAAAGTGCTGCTTAAATGGTCAAACGTAAGGATTCTATCCACCGACTGAAAGGTTAGAACCACCTAAAGAGTGTTTTCACTCAGTCCCGTGGGACTGAAATGACAAAGGCCATGGCAGCCATGTTGGTGTTTCTAACAAAAGAAGTTAATAAAAATTCTTTTGTACGGGGTCACCAATATGGCGGCTATGATGTCAAGTGCAAACGCTCTGTACAAAAAGTCATGCTGTGTTCACATCAGCACCGAAACATGTTTAGAGTAAACATGTTTCAACGAAACACGTTTCCCGTAAACATGTTTGCAATTTCATTGTTTACAAAGCACGTTTCACGCCTGCTTCTATAATTTATGCTGTTTTACAAAACAAGAATATTATAATAAAGCTCGCATGAATTACACATGAACCGAAATAAAATGGAGCTTAAGGTGGCTCGACTGGGTTTTTGAGTGATGATACCTTTTAACTTTGAGAAACTTGTGTACCACCACAAACGATCCAACGAAAAATCGATTGCCACAGCTGTACTAGAAAAAGATTAAAGTTTCAGATGAGGTACGTTTTAAGGAAATCAGAGTTACCAAAGCAACGTTCTGACGTCACTCCCTGTTTTATATAATACCGAATTACTTGCCCTCAAGAGATAATTTTGGAAAACACTCTGGATCTTCTACCTGACGTACTTTACAAATTTCTATGGAAGCGTTTTCGATTTTTCGTTGGATCGTTTGTGGTGGTACACAAGTTTCTCAAAGCTAAACGATATCGTCACTCAAAAACCCAGTCGAGCCACCTTAATCATGCTCAGAATAAACATGTGCCGCCTGATGTGAACAAATTTCCTAGTGAAACATGTTTCATTCGTGATAAGACTAAACATGTTTCGCCCGATTGTGAACACAGCAGTATTACCACAGAAAATTACTGCTTAGTAGCTCTTGCACTCAAAAGTTCAAACCACCTTGTTCAACATAGTATACAGCACTATACAGGAAAGTACTTTTTATGTTTCATCCTCAAATGAAAAACTTAGGACAACTTTCCACAATATGGTCATTTCATATGTTCACTTTCTGTAGTAATACCCACCAATTATCGAAGCTCAGAATTGTTTTTACTGTCCAGTTCGACTGCATGTAATTATTTTGGTATTAATTATGACTATGTTTCCCTCAGAAAATGCTGACTCAGCTGCGAGCCATATTCGATCTGATTATCCAGTTCCAGAATGCTCAGGAGTCATTCTTCTCTTCTGCAACCACTGAGCTGCAGTCCAGGCAGAGACTAGAGAAAGCCATTGAACAAAGAACAGATGATGTAAGTAAAGTACTTTGTACGTAAAAGAAAAAAACGTATTTATTATAATTTCTTCAGGTTCTTGAGATTTGTTAGCCTGTGAACAGGTTCCGTTCAGGGCCCAGACCGCGCTCGGTTCGCTTTGCTGATATCCCCTTAACCCTTTTATCCCCAGTATCAAAATGCCGGCAAAATAGTAATTTATGCTTATCAGGATCATCACAAATTGCATTTTTTGACTTCTTGACCGCCTGTCATGAAATGAAATTTCATGAACTGTAATCCACTTCCATCCTTGTAATCCTGCATTTTATCTCCAAACTACTTGTTCTGTTTTGCTCTGTAGAATCATTTTATCCAATTTAGTTGTATATTTGGTGGCATTTAGTATTATAGGTTAGCGAAATTTCGATATTTCGGCGGAACACCGTCCCTTTAAAGGCCCGGTATCACCCAAAATGCATTGTGCGCCCAGTGCCTCGACGATTGAGTTTAACGCGGTCGAAAATTCCCGAAAGAGCCAATCACGAGCGAGCTCGCCATTTGAAAACAAAAACAAACGACCGCAAAGCCGAATGGGTGATACTGGTCCTTTAAGGTAATTCCTTAGTATTGCATTGCGCATCACGTTCTGCGCATAATTTCTTGCGTCATCAGCGCGCGCACAGTCCGAACCAAGAAGGTTTCCTTTGAGGATAAGTTGGCCAAATGAATAAGAGATTGTTTTCTCCTAAACGAGCACGGTGACCCCTATTTTTTAATGATGTCATTTACTCGTAATTGGACTATAAATAACATTTTAAGCAGAAAAAAAGTTCAGTGGTAGAACTTGTATTAATTCTGTGTAAATCGCGTGAAAACCTGTATTTGGAGCCCACGAGGAGTATGTGCTGATGACGAAGCGGTCCGATTTCCTTGCAAAATTTGCAAGACCGGCAATTTGAAACGACTTCCCTGAAAGAAGGTTGCAAAATCAAATAAATAGTGTTAAAATTTCAATAATAATCATAGTTTTCTGCAGGCAATAAGGATCCATTTCTCGGTGATCGAGTTTCGAACATTCCTCGCGCAATTATAAAAAGTCGCTATAAATAACGAGTGTACAGTGTAAAAACAAGCACGGTGACACCCTCTTTTTATTGCATTTTGCGAATGCCCTAAGCATGGTTATCAATCGTACCAAGTTTGAAGGGAATTACCTTAACAAAAATCAATATTCACTTGGTTTCATTTGAAATCAGAGCAAAGGGCATTGATTCATTCAGGACTAAAGGTTCAAAGGTAAAGGTAAAGTCTTTTACAAGCCTAATAGCTCACAACTGCTGGAGCTTTACCTGGTTTCTGTAGCATAAAGCGACTGATAGTATTACTACTCCCCCCTGGATGGGATGCTAGTCCATCACAGGGTGACCTGGTTTATATACTGTGAAGTGACTGATAGTATTACTACTCCCCCCTGGATGGGATGCTAGTCCATCACAGGGTGACCTGGTTTATATACTGTGAAGTGACTGATAGTATTACTACTCCCCCCTGGATGGGATGCTAGTCCATCACAGGGTGACCTGGTTTATATACTGTGAAGTGACTGATAGTATTACTACTCCCCCCTGGATGGGATGCTAGTCCATCACAGGGTGACCTGGTTTATATACTGTGAAGTGACTGATAGTATTACTACTCCCCCCTGGATGGGAAGCTGGACCATCACAGGGTGACCTGGTTTATATACTGTGAAGTAACTAAGAGTATTACTACTCCCCCTGGATAGGAAGCTAGACCATCACAGGGTGACCTGGTTTATATACTGTGAAGTGACTGATAGTATTACTACTCCCCCCCTGGATGGGATGCTAGTCCATCGCAGGGCTACCCCCAGCCGGTACCCATTTATACACCTGGGTGGAGAGAAACAACGAGGAGCAAAGTCTCTTTTCTAAGGAAACAGCACGACGGCAGAGACCAGGCTCGAACCACCGACCTTCAGATTGAAAGTCCGACGCGCTAACTACTACTTCTAGACCACCGCGCCTCCGCTAGACTAACTGCAACTCTTAAACTGAACAGTTCTGATGGATTTCTTTTCTGTCTGTTGACAGGGTGAGTGGGGAATGACTGAGTGGGATGAGGAGGAGGAGAGAAAACGATCGGTGCAGTTTGTTGATAATGTGATTCCAGATACCCGAGCCCAGCTGAAAGTGCTGTCAAAGTCATACCAGGTACGCCGTGAACCTAAAACTGTAACACTGTAATTTCAATGTTGAGGTACAAGAGGTCCCCTTATAAATATGGCAGGTGTGATAACCTTTGCGGGAGATATCCTCTTGTAGGGGAGGTGTTCCTACAGAAGATAACGTCATTTCCCTTTACGAAAGGGATGATATCTCCTTGTGTACGACTTCTTCTTACAGAAGCTATTCCCTTGTGCAAGAGGACCCCTTATGGAAGCTAACCCCTCGTGCGAGAAGGAATGATATCCTCTTGTGCGAGATGTCTTCTTGTGCAAGAGATCCCACTTCAGGAGATATCAACATGGGGGAGAGGTCCCCGCATGGGGGTTTCCTCTTGCGGAAGATATCCCCTTGGGAGTGTCCACTCGCAAGAGAGGTCCCCAGACGTAAGGTGTGATATCCCCTCGTGCGAGGTGTACTCTCGCCTGAGAGGCCCCTCAGCGAGAGGGGTGTCCCAAACTCTCTGTGCTCTCCTAAACATGTCTCGTAGAGTCGTATTCCCGCCTTATTTTTTATTCCCTTTTTTTCGTTCGCAGGACATGGTTCAGCAGTTTCTCATGATGTTGACCAGCCATCAGGACGTCAGTTTAAGATTCCTAAGCTTCAGACTCGACTTCAATGAACATTACAAGAAAAGAGAACCTAAGCTTCGAAGCCCTCTCACCCACAGATTCAGCAAACGAATCAAGACCCCAGCCCCCTAGATCAATCTCCTTTGAAGGGTCCATTTAACCCTTCATTCTCAATCTATAGACATTTATATACCCGTACGTACTGTATAGAGTTTATCGATAAGGGGTTTGTACTGCTAAGCACAAGATGAAAGAGCTTAACTGACCACATTATGGGATTTGCTTTGTTAACTCTTCTCTAAATACGAGATGTGCACTTAAAGGCGTTTCGCTTAAACGAGTGTTCTGGGACCGATTGAAGGGTGTCCCTGTGCAAAACATGTCAAGGTAGAGACAAGACGCGGTATGAAGAAAATGTAATGTATACAGCAGTTGCACCTCTCTACAACAGCCATGATCCAGCTTAATTTTTTCGACGTTGTCGAGAGTTGGATCCAATAAAAAAAAAACATTTGAACGATTGCTTTGGTAACTCTCTCCACTAAATACGGGGTGGGCAACAAAAACGTGACGCTTATTAGGTGTTTTCTGTACGTTGGGACCCCGGGTTGGGGGGGGGGGGGCGCCACTTTCATTCATGAACTGTGTGATGTTGCAAGTTTCGCGCGTTAAAACATATGTAAGCTTTTTTTTAAAATAAAAGGCTAGTCGGCGATATTTTCTCTTCAAACTGTGCTTGCGTGATATCGCCTAATTTTAGCCGACTCGGCCTACGGCCTCGTCGGCTAAAAATAGGCGATATCACAATAGTTAAATATTGGAGTGCAAAAACAACAGGAAGTGTTTGAATAAGAATAGAGCTTAAGTCCCATAAGCCTGGTTTCCATATAATCGCAGCGATCGCAGAAAAAGGTGTCGTGCGACCTTTGCGATGATATGGAAACCAGAAACTTTGCGATCCTTGCGATTGCGATCGCAAAGATAGAAAAATTTCTATCTATCTATAAAGTTGATTCTAATTGTTAAATATAATGATGACAGGTTTTCAATGCGAAATCTTGATCGCGCAAACTTTCACTTTTAGTTATTTTGAAGATCTTGTTTAAATATCGTCATCGTGGTAATATCGATTTTATCAAAAAAATATATCTTGCCAAACTTCAATCCAAATCAGTTAGTGGTAAAAATTTTAACATGGAGAAGACCACTTAAAAGCCGATTGAAAAATGAAGGTATGGTCGCCCCCGAACTACATCGAAATATTCTCGAAACACCTAAGTGTACGCACACTCAAAGAGTGTGGGGTAACTGCACTCTTGAATATTTAGAAGTTTTACTTTATGTACGGTTCCCAAGCTATCAAAGCTCGCAGTTGGTCTTCGCCGGAGACTCCAATTGTAATAGGAAATATGTCGTCAGGTGGTCGAGCCTGTTCTTTGCACACCGTCGATAGGTTTGGATTTCTGAATATGTTAGCATAATAAAACTGCACGAAACTGCCCCTGGTTGCAATGTCTGAAATTTTCAGTATATTGTCGATTTGTTTTCTGCTCGTGTGCCTGTCGATTTTCTTCGTGAGCATGGCCATGTCGTAAAATAACAAAGACAGGTTACGTAAAAAATACATCCACAAAGTTAAGATGAAAATAAAATAAAGAAACTTCGCCCAATGCTGGCTGGCGACTGTTCTGTTAACCCATGCCTTTACGGTCGATTTATCGATAAATTTAAGAGCAAGGGATAGTAAAATTAGAGTTGTGCTTTCCAGAGTTAAGCTCACACCAATCAATATCCACCGGCGCGAATTAAAGTCCATGTTGATGGTTGAGATAGTCTGGAGAGAAAATAAACCTATCCAGAACCAAAATACAGGAAGGCGAGGAGCTGCTCGGAAGAAGTTTAACACGTCGAATTTCCCCCAGCAAAATATCATCAAAATGGCCAGAAACGAACTCCCAGCTTCGACGAATGTCCCGGCCATATTGATCTCGTCTTTAGCGTCTTGGCTAAGAACATCATTTCCACATGTCTCCGTGTTTGTTTCGTTTGTAAGGCAGACCAAGGCAGGTACAAAGAAGAGAAGTGTGAACGTCAGTCTTGCTAAACACAGAAAAGCAAAGATGCAGCCAACAAGACACAACACCGACATTTTGAATTAGCTACTCGGTGATTGAGAGGTGAAATCGCTGGCTGGCAAGTTTCCAAGAAAACTGTCCAAGTTCAAGCTGGCCAATTCAGTTTCAGTTTCTTCGAATCAACAGGAATGTTCTTGAACTGATAATCTGGTAGATCCTTTTTTCAGTGATACTTTGTATTCCCGTAAAGACCACTTAAAAATCTCCCCTTCTTGAGTTTCGTTTTTTCGTCGAGCGGTATACAAAAGCGAAATTAAACGTACAAATGTTCTCGAAACCGGAACTGATTATGCGAGGTCATTATACAAGCATAAAACTGACTAAAATATTATTTTAATACATTTGTCGGTTTTCGGTTTCGCCTCGGTAGAAAATATTATTAAAATAATTCACCCACTTACCCTTCCTGCCCCTTGTCGAGTGGAAAGCGCGGTTGAATTTTGCCAGTGTCTGAACGGAGCACATACTGTAGTGTGCCTTTTTTGTTTCCATGAATTTCGTTTGAAGATCTGATAACAATGTTCATTATATTAGATCGACTTCAAATAATCGAACCACTCGTATTGTCCCTTCCCCCACCCCTCCCCCATAAACCGCCACCCGGTTCCGCGAAAACATGTAATTCGTTAGTGTGATGTTTACAGACCCTTTACCGCTTCTCAGTAATCGAATCTAAAAGACCTTTGCTAGAATCGCTACAATGCTCTGGATTGCAGGATATGTTCAAGTTTTCTTAGTGGTCTCAAGATTTATACTAAATCTTTTGAATTTCATCCCGGCCGCAGTGTGTCTTTACTATTCAACTCCAATCGAACACTGTAGCTTCCACAACACATCGTACAACATACTCGGCCGACAAGACATCAGCAACACTGTGAACGCGATAGGAACGCTCTTGGAGGATGCAAATTCCTTTTTGCTACTAACAGCCATCTTTTCGTGGAAACTCTTCAACGTCAAAGAGTTCTTCTGCGCGGTTCTTCGAGTAGGACATTTCTGGGTTTGGTGTTTGTTCTGCATTCCGAACTCACTCTCCATTCTTTACGTGGATATCGTCCACGGAAAGGACCACCACACGGGAAAAGTGAATGTCCAAGCAGTGGCGCTAATATCAGAAATGTTGCTCCTCACAATCTTTGCGAGTGCAGTAAATTTCATCGCGCACGATACGTACGTGAGCTGGGTTGAAAATCGCTTCCACGGTCAGCTCAACATACAAAGTGTGTTTAAACCGCTATTTCGCGTCGTTCTAAGCGCGTATTTTGTTCGCAATCTGGGATTCTTTCTCTATGATACAGCACTGGTGTCCTTGAGTATTTCGCTGGTGAAGGGAGGAACAGTGCAGGGATCACGGGACTGGGATAGCTTGTTGCTGCTTCTGAGTGCGGCGTTCCGTGGAAGTTTCACCAAGTTCTTCTTTGAAAAGATGTTTCAAGGACAACAACTGCCCACGGTAAGATATTAAATGAAAGGTTATGAAACATTGACGCCCTGAAATTGAAAGCCAAATAATGCTATAACTTATCTGTTTAAGAAAACAGTGGTTCAGTGAAATCTCTTTTGAAAACTTTTATGAACATAATCTGATCGAATGGCTAGAGCTCTAACCGTCTTTTGAATCTCTTAAAGGGACACTGTCCCGACTGAAATATCGTGTTTTCATGATTATGGCCAGGAGCTTGCTTTACACCTTCTTTGTTATCTTGAAATTGGAAGAAAACATCGCCAAAAGTGATAGAAGCAAAGAAATATGAACTAAACAGACAAAATAACGGCTAGCCAAAAAGTCACAATTTCATAAGAATGGAAAGTTTAATTTCTTCACCGCCTGTCTAGAAATCAAATTTCATGAGCTAAGAATCTACTTCAATGTTTGCAATCCTGCACTTTTTCTCCAAACTACTGCTTTTGTTTTGCTCTATAGAATCTTTTTAAGTAATGGTCCTAGTAAGAGCTAGGCAACCCATCGGCAAGGAATGCAGAAAGGTGTTAATTGTGATATTGTTGAAACGGTCCACCTCATTGGTAATTGAACCTCGTGTCGTACAATTCAGGGGTAATAGTGCTCGTAATTTTAAATCGTCCTCGGCCGATTTGAAATTACTCGCCCGATTACTCCCTGAATTGGACCCCACTCAGTCCAATTACTATTACTAATCGATCTATTATACGAGACAAACTAACTTCCGAGTTAGGATTTCGAGTTGGATTTTCGAGTTAGGATTTCGAGTTGGATTTTCGAGTTAGGATTGCGAGCTGGATTTTCGAGTAAGAATGTAGAGTTGTTTTTTTCGAGATGGTTTATACTAGTAATCCAGCTGCAACGAATCGGCTAGTTTGCGGTTAAATGCCGCAAAAGAAAAGAGCGGAGAAAAGACAAAAATAGAAAACGTTTTCTTAATGCCGTTGAGTCACGCAAGCAACATATCAAAAACCTGTCAAATGAACAACTGACAGATGAGCAAATTACTTTAATTTACTATCCCGTAGTTTAAAGTTCATTCCGACACCCGTAACAAGAGAAAACCTTATCAGGCGCCTTCAATAAATATTTCGCGGGGAAGAGAAAGAACCTCACCCTTTCCACGTTAAGCCCCGTCTACACGAGCAATTTTTATGTGGCAACTGTATGTGGCAATTTTTATTTGCCCGTGTAGATGATCGACAAATATTTGTTGTTAATTTGCGTCAGTAATAATTTCGCACAGCGGAGATGCCCATGGAATAAAGGCTAGGGTACAAAGCAAGATGGCGAAAGTCACTAGAAGAAGACTGGGACTGGGGATTAGGGACTGGGTTCTACAGATGACGTCGATATAACTGTCACTTTTTATGTGACGTCTCGTCCACACGGACAATTATCGGTATGTGGCAATTTGTATTTGCCACATAAAAACTAACACGCCAGCTTTTCAGCAAATACAGTTGCCACATAAAAATTGCTCGTGTAGACGGCCATCTCTCTTTTATCAAGTTATAAAGACATCATGAATTTGCAATCATTTGGTACTGATAACGCGTTTCTCCTCGACAGGAACCGCATAACGCAGAATTTCGCAAAATAGTAATCTTACAAGAATTACTATTTTGCGAAATAAGTTGTAATATCATCAAGCAGTTCTTTTAAACGCTCAATGTGACAGGAAATGATAAAGTTTTGGATAAGAAATATTTTTTGCTTGAACTGATAACCCAAATACTTACGTGAAAGGAAAACAGCGCAGAATTCCGCAAAATAGTAATTTTACAAAAATTACTATTTTGCGAAATGAATTACTATTTTGCGAAATGGGTTGTTCCATCGCCAGAGAAAGGTCTATCAGTAAAGAGTGGAGTAGGGAACGTGTTACAGGCTATTTAGGTTTATATTGTTGTGACATAGGCAGCCATTATATTTTTAATGCGACTGAATTCGTCACAAGGAGAAGTTTCGCCAAATAGTAATTTTTGTAAAATTACTATTTTGCGAAATCGCGTTAAATGTCTTCGCAACGGAAACTAATAGCGGCTATCTCTATTTTTTTCAAGTTATAAAGACATTTATGTTCAGTGTCATGCATTTTCAATCATTTGGTATAATTTCGTTTCGTTTCGTTTCGCAAAGTAGAATAAGCCCTCTAAAGGAATTTATAATAACAAGAGGCTACCAGTAGCCTACACCCATGCGATTGCGTAAGAAAGTTTTATGGTTTATTTTAAACGGGTCACGCATCCCTCCCCCTCAACGAATTTTGCGTGACACACATTGCACCATCACTCAAGACATGTTGATTGAAGCTACCAATTTTTCTGTATTCGTTTTGAATATTTAATTTATTGATTCCCGATCAAACCCACACTAGTCTTATAAATATAAAGGCATACAAATCGTCTTAAGGACTATTTCTTTCCATTTCAGGCGTGTTTACATTCTGGTAATGGAAAATGAACGTCTGAAAAATTGAAGTGTGGAGTACAGAAGCGGTCATATTTGTTTGAAATCTGATGATAGTCTTCTCCGAGTGACAAACCGGTTCTCTCTAATCCCCCCTAAAACCCAGACATGTGATCAGTAGAAGGATTCTAATTGGTTTAACCCCCCTGAAGCCTTTTATAACAATCGGGGACAAAAATACCTTTCTAGGGGAGGCAGGGGCGAGTTCGCGTACACTAAAATATGCGTGCATAAATTTGCATGCAAAATCGTGACACAAAAAAAAAGAACAAGAGGCTCCAAGCAGCCTATACTCATGCGCATGCGTAAGAAAGTTTTACGATATATTTTAAACATGATGAGAAGATGTCCGATATGGAGAAGAGTTACTCCTTTCATTCAGTCGTCGTTCCTGCAAACCACGTTGTTTACTATTGAATGTTTTGTGAATGAAGACTGTACCACAATGATGCCAGTGATTCGTCTAACTCTTATATATACCTAACGTGAACAAGGGTTGTAGGAGACGCTGTCGTGACACTTCAGTAACGCTGTTTCACCGGAAGTGAGAATAGCCGGAAGTCACTAAACAGGAAGTGTAAATGGCAAAGCTATTAACCGGAAGTGCACAATTTAAAATATGCGTGCATAAATTTGCATGCAAAATCGTGACACAAAAAATAACAAGAGGCTACACTTAGCCTATACTCATGCGCGCGAGACTCTAAGACGCGTTGATTGAAGTTACCAATAGTTTTTCTGTGTTACTAAATCGCATGCAACCGGTGTAAAATGGTTTATTCCAGAAAAAATCCCCCCACCCCGACGGATGCAATGTTTTTTTACCCCTCCCCCGCCCGGATTTCCCGGCCAGGCCGACCAACCCTCGCACCTTGATTTTTAACCCAGATACCCCCTCCTGCCCGGATTGCCATAAACTTTTTGTAGGCTCTAAATAAACATGAAATCGCATTCAGGAGATCCGGGATTTTTTTAAAGTTTTCAAATCTTTGGTGAGAATTGCTATGAATTGGTCAAACATTTTGTAAATAAACGTTGCGTGACACATTCACTAAAATCTTTCCGTGATTTTAAGACCAAATCGAAATGAAATGTTTCCATAACTTAAGGCTGGTTCTTTAAAAAAATGCTTTGATTTTGTCATCTATAATAAGTTTTTTCCAGGCTTCACAGTTTCTTCAAAGTGTTGTCGCAAATACACAATTTTGCTTTATGCAAATTTTATGTCAAATGTAATTTGATAACAAGCTGTTTTTAAATTTTTTATATGGCCACTGAATCCAAAATATATTTTCTATAAAAGGTCGACACTTTTGAATGAAATTCATATTTCCTTGAATGAAAATGTCTTTCCTTTGATTAAAAGAGTCAAACACCTTTCAGAATTCAGTAATTTTCTGCTTCTAGAAGTCTTGGCGATTTGTTGTATCCTAATTACTGCGAGGAACCGGCTAGCGTCTGCGAAAATATAATAAACATTACAAAATAATTCAATTCAGCAACCTATTTTTATTATGCTTTCTAAAATCGCCGACTTTTCCTGTGTAATAGAATGCCAATCTTATCCGGAAAAATGATTCGCATAATGCTTTCGCTAATAAAAAAAACAGTTCTGAATGGTCAAAGGTACAGAAATGAAATGCTGGCGGCGTTTGAATCATGAGTTCGGATAGCTCATGGTCTGCAAACAAACACTTCGATTCAGAGCTCGATTTTTCACTAAAACCTTTTTCCAAACCACGAAAGCACCTAAAATAATCTTTGAAAACAATACTTGGCCACATTTGGTGAAAGCTGTGCTTGGTAAAGTAGTAAAAAGAACGAGAAAGCTCCGTTTACCTTTCCCACGGATCCAAATTAAGCGCGCTCGTACAAACAGAACTTCCTTGACAATCGAGTCGTCTATTCCGAAGCTATCAGAACTGTCTCATCGTACAGCAATCGGGTGAACTTGGCACAACTTCGCGCTTCGGAAAGTCGTACTTACTTACACAGGTGACAACATAGTGGTTACTGGTAACCTAGTGACCACAAAAAGTAATAAAGTCAGTAAAAATCGACATTAATATGACACGCATTCCCCAGTCCATAATCCACAGAAGTCCAGTCCCAAAGTCCAAATTTTTTATTAAATCTGATGGACTGAGGTAACGACGCTGTTTTGCCGTGTGTTTCTATTGTTCTTTCTTGAAAAAAGTCTTGAAATTACTCACCACAGGCGGCGAGGACTGCTCCGATACAGACATTGCAAAGAATCGGCAGTAAAACGGGAAATAAATTGACAATATGCTTATCAGTGCGAGAGATCGATGTTTGGCATTTTTGCTTCGGAAGAACTCTGATTAAAAATAGCTCTTAGTTTTTTCAGAATCGCAACAAATTCGGCCTCAAGTTGTATGCTGTGTATAAAAGCAACGTTCACCTCTATGGGAGAAATACAGGACTGACTTATACACCAATGAGACCAAATGACGGAAAATGTTTGTCATGCGCATGCGTATCAAACATTTGTCTTATACTTCAATGTACCATAACAAAAGAAGCAATTTATATTTTAATAATTTAAACAAGATAAGAAGACGTCCGACATGGAGAAGAGTTACTTCTTTCATTCAGTCATCGTACCTGCAAATCACGTTACTTTTGAATGTTTTATAAATGAAGGCTGTACCACAATGAAGCCAGTCATTCTTGTGAAAATAATATATACCTGACGTGAACATTACTAATGTGAGTAGGGTTGTAGGAGACGCTGTCGTGACACTTCAGTAACGATGTTTTGCCGGAAGTGAGAGTAGCCGAAAGTCACTAAACCGGAAGTGTAAAAGGCAAAGCTGTGAACCGGAAATGCACAATTTAAAATATGCGTGAATAAATTTGCATGCAAAATCGTGACACAAAAAAAATAATAATAAAAAGGAAAACGAAGCCCATTTTATAACTCATGCCGCTACGCGCATGAGTAATAATAAAAAAAGAAAAACGGTAGTTTCTTGGTGTTGCGGATGGTGTGATCACCAAATGACGTAAAACAAAAGATTCAAAAGACGCTGAACAATACCCACACCACAACACAAAAGCTAACCAACAATGGCTTCCGCAACACCAAGAAACACCCAGAAAAACGGACGGCATTTTATAACTCATGCCGCTACGCGCATGAGTAATAAAAAGAAAAACGAAGGCCGTTTTATAACTCTTGCGCTTTGCGCATGAGTAACAAGCTAAGCGTAAGCGATCTCAAGGTCAAGCTACAAGCAGTTGCAAAAAGGTTGAGACACTTTCCAAAAAAATGTTCATTCCGTATAAAAGCGACCGCGTAACACAAATGAAATCAATGCCATGTGCTACTGACCCCCCTCCCCCTTTCAATGTTGATGACTGTTAGTTTGAATGGCATTTTTGATCTGGTACAACATTGATAAGGGGGGAGGGGGTGGGGACTTGTTGAAAACCATGTTAGCCTCGAAATATGCACTACAGTACACAATGTCTCAACTCTTTTTGCAATTGCGTGTAGGTCACGTACGCGAAGAGTTCTAGCTGCCGTAGTTGATCTGTTTTGAATGAAGTCCATAAATTTTCATTGCTTTCTCTCAAGCGAATAAAAAACCCATAAAATATGACGTGTGTCTGTGGTAATAACAAATTACAAAGCGAAATTTTCTAAGCCGACAAGGTTTTAATACTGAAGCGTGCTATTTTTGTCGAGACAAACACGTTTTATTCATAACGCTCAACTATCAGACAGTAACCCTTGAGAACTAGAGCTATTTTGAAAGATACAAAGATCGCAATTGTCCCAAAAAATCAATTTTAATTCTTGCAATGAGACATAAAGGACAATTCAGTTAAATTTTTAGATGGGCCGGCTACATGTAAATTAATCTGTGTTCACCTGGCGCCGCCGGTCAGTGAATTATTCCTACAAGACATACAGCGAATCGCTCCGGTAGAACATCGCGAAGAAGCGACGTCGGTATTTAGTTGAAAGCTTCCTAAATCAGGTAGAGAACCACAGCAAAATCAAGTTAGAGCATTCACAACATACCAAAACCGTGCTAGAAGCGAGGAAAATCCGATAACTTCTTGCTTGATTCCAAAGAGACCCAACAACTAACTTGGTCCGGAGAAGAACATTCGTCCATTTCCACTGCGTACTTTTAGACTGAGATATTGAGCCCTACGACTCCAAAATCGGGAAAATATCCTTAACTAAATCACGACAAATAGATTATTTACATGTGTGAACAATTTGAGACATTTTGGAGCACTCAGCTCCCCAGAATTGAATGGATTGTGCCTGATGTCCACGGCGATGGCGTAAACTTGAAAAACGGCCGCCGGACGTTTTTCAAGTTTGTAGCGTTGCGTGACACTTCGCGACATAGCCCCTCCAACTCTGGATATATCATGTGCTTCTGAAAACAAAATTATAACCAGGTAACATTTCTGGGATCACATATAGGTTTTGTCTGGTGTATAATTCTCTTGAAATCAAACATTATTTTACGGAAGATTTTAATGGTTAAAATCCCGGCCGATTTCACACGCAAATGAAAAGACACTCGAAATTTAAGGAATAATTCATAACTAAAAGCATTCATTGGAGTGTCAGCTATTGTTTCCAGTCAAAAATACAATTACGAATGCAATACTAGGAAGGATAGATTAAACAAGATTGCCGTTACCGATCTGCCATCCTCCTCCATCTTGAAAAGACCTCAAGACAGCCTCAAGACGATGTGCAACACCGCTGACAAAGTACGTTCTGTAAAACCACTGAAAATTTATTGAAAACCCCGCCAAAAAAAATCCCGCCAAAAAAATCCTAACTCGAAATCCAACTCGAAAATCCAACTCGAAAATCCAACTCGAAATCCAACTCGAAATCCTAACTCGGTAAATAGACAACCTCCTATTATACTCAGTTCAATGGATAGGATTTTAAAATTCAATGCCGCAATGAATCCACATTGCTAGAATACATGTTGAGCACTGGAGACACCTAAGATGAACGTCTGGCGCCAGTTTGAATAAGAAGAAGAGAAGTAGGCTGACATGCTTCCCGCTTCGTTTTCAAGAGAAAAAAACGCTCCTAAAAATTTTGACTTACTAAATAGCTCAGTAAACATAGTACCGAATCAAAGCGATATCCGGGTTTTGGAGATTGCATTTTCCATTAATTGCTGATGACTTGTTCGTTTTATAGAAATAACTGAATTGCACTACTGACACAAATAAATTTCATTTAATTTACAATGTATTCGAGTACATATTTACATTTGCATGTCAAAATATTGTAAGCTAACGAAAGAGTTTTAAAATAGCAAAAAGAACCAACAAAAGGAATGGCATTTTTTCAGTTCTAAAAAACAACTTTTAGAGTCGTTTTCGTTTTCCTTGGTGCTTGGTCGCCCCTGCGGTTTTAAGGGTACCACCCCGTACATATCCCTGCAGAATCAGCGCTTGGACTTCTTCGACGGTCAGCGGTTTAGCGTTATTAAAGTACCACGATTGGTCCCCTTCCTCTTCGAGTGACGGAGGTGTGATAAATGGGTTCGCATGTGCCGGATTAGGCCCAGCTCCCTGTAGTCCATCGATGGGCGTTTCTCTTGTCTCTTCCATCGCCGCTTTGACTTGGTGTAACGCTTTAGCTTGTAAAAGTGCGTTACATTTCTGCTCAATAATTCCAAGGTACTGTATGATGTTGTTATCGTTTACAGTCACGCCACCTCCGAGAAGATCTGTAATCGCGGAGCGATCGCACTTGGTTGAGGTGAAGACAGATTCGATCTTCGGCTTCAGATGCTCAATCAGTCTTCTTCTCACCGTGTACTGCTTTTTTACGGACATTAACTCCTCTGTGACCTTGGCCATTTTTTTCTCCAGCTCTTGCAAGATTTCTTTTCTTCTCACATTGTTTTCGACACCCTCTTTCTCAATCAGTTCGATCTTTTCCTTTAGATAATGAATTTCATCTTGCAGGCCTTCAATTTCGGTGTTGATGTTGTTGACATAGTTGAACAGGGCGAAGTTTTTATCTTCGTTCTTAATAAAAGACTCCACCAGGGTGTTCGTGTATTCGATGCCTGTCGCTTCCTTAATCTGATCAAAAATATCTTCAAACATGGATACTTCCTGTTTCAGCCCACTCAGCTGGATTTCCATTTTCCTAACCGTGCTCACCATCAATTCCTGCTCGAGAATCGACATGCGATCTTCGGTTTTCGTCGTCATGAATTCTCGAAGTTTCCGATCGTGCTCTAGAGCTCGCATGACATCCTTGAATTCTGCATTGTACATGGCTAGGTCTCGGTCTGCGCGTTCTCTCAAAGGAGCCATTCGATGCTGCGCTTCATCTCTAGCGTTGAAATGCGCGGTCACTATTTCAGAGATGCGATCGATTTCCTTTTTTCTTTCGGAAATTTCAACTTTTAGACGCTTAGAAAGATCAAGATACCTGGCTTTCTGTCCTTTAATGTGGCTTAAATGTTTCCGGAGATGTAAGTTACTGGTTAGGACATCGTTAAATTTTTTAGTCATCTCGTCCAACCTGTTCTCCAAGACTCGAGTGAGTTTCATACTTGCGACGTGTTTCTCTTGGTTGTCATCCTTGCTTCCGCCCATCATTTTATACTGTTTTTTGATCGTTTCCTGCATGGCGGCGACTTTATCCTCGACCCGTGAAATGGATTCTTTCTCTTGTTTGATTTCTTCTTGGACTTGTTTTTCTCGGTCAAGAAGTTCAGCGATCTTTTGAACGTTTGCTTTATCAGATAACTCATTTTGTCGGCTTCTCGCCACTAGTAGCATCGCATCAAGTTCTTCTTTGTCCTTCAAGAGGGCTTCGATCGCCCTGTTTTGCTTGCGCACTGTATTTTCAGTTTCTTTAGTGTACGTTCTCATGTCATTGCGCATACAGCGATACTGTCTTTGAAGAGTGGACAATTCTATTTGTGCTTCCACTGTCTCTTCGTCTCTTAGACCTGGCATTCTGTCTTAATACCTGAGGCAAAAAAGGCAAAACGAGCGAGCTTTTATACAATCACTGGCACTGTAACAATGTTTAATTTTGTCAAATTTGTTGCGTGGTAACGAAAGGTCTGCGTTTGTGACGTGTCAGTTCTGTTGCGCGCGCTTATTATCTTGCGGCTAATTCGATCGCGCGAAATGTACTGAAATCAACCTACAATTCATTTAGATTCTCGGAAAAGATCATCATATGGTTTATTCATGGTTAGAAAACGACCGGAGTGGGTTGAAAACTGTGTGTTGTGGGGTGTACATGTTGTTTACTATGATTTTAGTCGCCGTTCATATTTACTTTTAGTTGATTTAGTTTTATTTAAATGTGGAAAGGCAGGATAGGAAGGATTTATTTTTTTCTCAAAGCGCCAGCGGGCAGAATTCTGCGAATCTTGCAATATGATTGATTCCGGGAGCGGGCGAAAATTTACGATCTTGCCAGCCCACTCTACAATTCCGCCCTGGTTGCGTCGTAGCATGATATGAATTGGCCAGATAAAATATTTAACGGTACAAATGAAGAAAACCGAGCAAAGTTTCACCATATATAAAGATCTGAAAACACGCTAAAGACGAGGTATCAAAAAGATTCCGGCAATGAAGAAAGAGAGATTAAACTAAGTGGAAGGAGAGATCAGCCGTAAAATTAAAGGTCAATGTTATTCCTAAAAAAGGCGAGTATAAGTTTGGATTTTATGATTTGTTGATTTTATAGTTTGTTTGGTGTTTGTTGTTGTTTTTTACAAAGTGTCTATTGTCTTTAAAAAGTACTGTAATTTATAGACAATCTTGCGCTTGTTTACAAAGTTTTTGACTCCATTTTTAAGTGTTCTTATTTTTCCGGTTTTGTTTTTTCTTCTAATCGAAATTCTGTGAATTTTCATTAAAAAGTCTTGCTTTAAAATTTGTCATTCTAGTTTCAGTATACTAGCTTGATGTCAATACACGCAATTTCGCGATCGGATTTTACGAGATAATTTGTACTTTCACTACATTGCTCGGTTTGAGTGCTTTTATTTCTCAGATTTTACCTTCTTTTATATAAATTCTGTCAGTTTTCTTTCAAGAAAATATTGTTTTTAAATTAGAATAGCCCCGTTTAAGCTTTCGCACTCCTATAAATGAATTACGCTCGACTTTTCTTTAATAGAAAAAATTGAAAAGTTTTAAAAGTTAATCTTCAGCTTTTCACGGCCTCGCTGTGGGCAAGAACATTTATCTATCCTCACAGGAGGCAAACACAACACGCGCTATATGAACTAAACAGACAAAACAACGGCTAGAAAAGTCAAAATTTCATAAGAATGGCAAGATTAATTTCTTCACCTGCCAAGAAATCAAATTTCATGAACTGTTACCCACTTTAATCCTTGCAATCCTGCACTTTTTCTGCAAACTACTGCTTTTGTTTTGCTCTATAGAATCTTTTTAACCAACAAAGTTGAATATTTGGTGGCATTTTGCGATAAATAAGCTTAGCGAAATTTCTGCTATTTTGGGCGGACTGTCCTTTTAACATACGATTATTGATCAACTGGGTTGATAAAATCAAATTTTGGATGTTTCTATAAAAAGTCCATATTGACATATACAAACAGTTCAGGCACGGCTGTCCTTCCAACTCATCCAGGGAGGAAAATTTAGGGACGGACCATTAGAAAAGTGATGGGGGGGGGGGGGGGGGGGGGGGGGGGGGGGGGGGATTTTCAGCTTGCACGAATTGCTTGTGCAGGATTTTTTTTTTGCAGGTGAAACCCTCTGCACGAATTTTTTTTCAGACAAATATTGCTTTGTTTTTCATTTACTACTTAAAAAAAAAGGTGTAATACTTAAAAACCATTTTTGACCATTACGTATATTTGAAAAATATATATTAGGAATAGTCCGCTACGTTGCACAAGACTATATCCTATTATGGAACGCATGAAGCAAACACAACTTGACACCAGAATTACACGCCTGTTGTAGAAACAATATGCAGTGTATCTTGAATTCATCGAGACATACACGAGACCTCCTCTCTACAACACGAAAAGAACTGTTCTTTGTGTCAGAAAATATCATACATGCTATGAAATTAAGAATAAAGCCTCAGAAAGAAACACAACTTAACGTCGGATCGAAACTACACCAATGCTATTGGTTCAATTAAACAAGCCAATGAGAAAACGGAACATTCGATCCTTCCCAAGAGTACAAAAGCGGCAAACATTTTATGTACAATTAACGGAATAATTTCATATTATTCCGCGAGACAGTTACTTATGGGAGCAACTGATGAGGTTCACCTAAGAACCGAAACTCGAGTCTTGCTTAAGAAAAACGTAAGAATTCTCTAGCATCCGTAAGATTTTCAATACAGATCACCATATCTGTTCAAGCCATGTCGGGATGCAATAACGCCATGATGAAACAACGGAGGTTCTTCAAGCTCCAAGAAACACTTCTCAGAAACAGAACTATATATAAAACAAGGAGCTAAAACAGAGGCGGATCCAGGGATTTCTGAAAGGGGGGGTCCGGGTTCATGCCTGCCTGGAAATTTTTCCAATTTTACCCTCTGAAACGCCTTTTCCAGCACTCCTGAAACTCGAAAAGCGTTTGTTAAGTCAAAAAATTGACAATCAGCAATTGGTGGAGGTGAAACAACTACGTATAAAACAATTTTATTCTATTATTTTTATGAACCACAAGGGAGACACAGGTCTGAAAGGGGGGTTCCGGACCCCCCCGACCCTCCCCCTGGATCCGCCACTGTAAAACATAAACTGCAAGAAGTCATGATTCCAATAGAGACACAGCAGCTTCAGACTTTGATCTTAGACGCCTACATCCGTGATAAAGATCCACTTTCTTCTCACAAGTCTTGCACACCGCAGACTTTGACACTAAATCACGGCAGGGGCGTAGCCAGGAATTTTTCAGAGGTACGCACAATCAATTTCCAAACACTCCCCCTACCTCCTCCCCCACCCTCAAGTCCCAAATTTTTCTTTTTTCCCGACTTTTTCAGGTACGCACGTGTGTAATTGCGTACAGGTAGCTACGCCCCAGCGCGGGCTGAGAGATTGACTGATCCTAGCATATTCATAACAATAACAAAAACTGCAGCCGATCACTACATATCTTGCAACAAAAGTTAGCCAAAGAAGCCCTAACATATGCCAAGAGAGCTAGCATAACGAAGGCATAGAGAAACAATAATTCCATAAATGGCTACACAGCATGAAAATCTCCTGTCACTTAAGAGATTTTTATCCCAAAGATCATCAAAGAGTCATACAATACATATCGAGCATGCAAAACTGAGACAGAAATAATAGTGACTAGTCACAATTCTATATTGGTGATCTAAAGGGAACAAATATCTCGTAGACCTTCTTGGGAAAGCATTTCTAAAGGCTTCTTTATACATTTTGCGACTAGCGGGAGTCGTGTTTGGCCTGTCACCTTTATAATACTATTTATAAATAATAGTATAGGAAGGCCCCAAGAATGTTTTGAATTTTTGAAACGCCAAGAGCGCTATTTTCAATAGGCACTTTGGCAGCTTTTATATATTAAATAACAACAATATAACAATAATAACAACAATAATAACAATAATAACAACAATAATATCAATATATTAAATAACAACTACAATAGGACTTCTCCTTCTGCATGAATTTTTTTTTCTTTGCCTTGAACTGTGCACGAATTTTTTTTCCTGGCATTTTCCCTTGCACGAATTTTTTTTTGTTCCCCCCCCCCCCCCCCCCCCCCCCCATCACTTTTCTAATGGTCCGTCCCTTAGTTTTATCAGCTGAGTTGATAAGGTAAATTGGCCACCGTAAAAAGATTCAAAAGCAGACGTTTCTAGCGCTAGCCCTTCGTCATAGTTAATCTGAACCCCTTTTTTAACCGGTGAATATGCGTAAGCGTAATGAAGGGGTTATCGGTAACGGTGGCTAATTCACTCACACACTCACTCGCTCGCTCCTTCCATCAGCTGTAAACTTAGTGACGTAATGCTTTGTTACGAATGCGTTTCGTAACAAGAACAGCGTGAATCTCGCGATAACAATAACTAATTTTTTGTAAACGAATATAAACAACAATAAGCTTAAAGATGTCTCGATTTGGAGTCTTAAATGCAGCATTAAAATCGACCTAAAAGGATTTTCCAATCGAGACACGCGTTTTGATGCGTATTTACCTCAAAGTAATTTTAAAAATTTATCCTGTTCTAAGCCAGTGATCATGGTGGCCGAGTGGTTTAAAGCACGGAATGACAGGCGAAAGGCTCGGGACCATCTTTTTTTTTTTCTTTCTTCTTTGGACTGAACATTATGAAAGTGATGTACTGTATTTTTCTTTTTGTGTTTGTAAAAAATCATTACGTTAATTTTAAAAAAAATATTGAACCGTGTCAGTGTGACAACATAAGCTTACGGCAATATCGCGTTATGCGTTAGCATTCCTTATTCACGGGTTGGCTCTTGGGAGCCTTTGATTTCCTCCTACTTTCAAACTGATATCAAATATCCTAGGCGTTTTGAGTACAAAAAAGACCACATAAACTTTAAAATCTCGAATTCTGTTATTGATGCGATTAAATAGTAATTGAACCTCGTGTCGTACAATTCAGGGGTAATCATGCTCGTAATTTCAAATCGTCCTCGAGCTACACGCTCGGCCGATTTGAAATTACTCGCCCGATTACTCCCTGTATTGTACTCCACTCAGTCCAATTACTATTACTAATCGGGTCTGCTGATAACCAATCAGATTCGATAATTTTGTTATAGTTTTGATGAAGGGAGTAATAATCACGAGTACGATCATCCCTAGATTGTACAACACGACTCGATTACTAATTAATCGCATCAATATCAAAATTCGAGATTAAACGTCCATGTGGACTTTTTTACACTCAAAGCGTCTAGGATATTTTCTATCAGTTCGAAAGTTGAAGGAAAACAGCCAAAAAGAACCCATATAAGTGCAACTGACTGACGCGCGCGCAACGTAGGTGTCCAATTGCAGCTATCCAATTACAAAATGTTATTGATATGATTATTCTCAGAATTGTACTCCACTCAGTCCAATTACTATTACTAATCGATCTATTATACTCAGTTCAATGGATATGATTTTACATGTAAAATTCAATGCCGCAATGAATCCACATTGCTAGAATACATGTTGAGCACTGGAGACGCCTAAGACGAACGTCTGGCGCCAGTTTGAATAAGAAGAAGAGAAGTAGGCTGACATGCTTCCTGCTTCGTTTTCAAGAGAAAAAAAAACGCTCCTAAACATTTTGACTTACTAAATAGCTCAGTAAACATAGTACCGAATCAAAGCGATATCCGGGTTTTGGAGATTGCATTTTCCATTAATTGCTGATGACTTGTTCGTTTTATAGAAATAACTGAATTGCACTACTGACACAAATAAATTTCATTTAATTTACCATGTATTCGAGTACATATTTACATTTGCATGTCAAAATATTGTAAGCTAACGAAAGAGTTTTAAAATAGCAAAAAGAACCAACAAAAGGAATGGCATTTTTTCAGTTCTAAAAAACAACTTTTAGTGTCGTTTTCGTTTTCCTTGGTGCTTGGTCGCCCCTGCGGTTTTAAGGGTACCACCCCGTACATATCCCTGCAGAATCAGCGCTTGGACTTCTTCGACGGTCAGCGGTTTAGCGTTATTAAAGTACCACGATTGGTCCCCTTCCTCTTCGAGTGACGGAGGTGTGATAAATGGGTTCGCATGTGCCGGATTAGGCCCAGCTCCCTGTAGTCCATCGATGGGCGTTTCTCTTGTCTCTTCCATCGCCGCTTTGACTTGGTGTAACGCTTTAGCTTGTAAAAGTGCGTTACATTTCTGCTCAATAATTCCAAGGTACTGTATGATGTTGTTATCGTTTACAGTCACGCCACCTCCGAGAAGATCTGTAATCGCGGAGCGATCGCACTTGGTTGAGGTGAAGACAGATTCAATCTTCGGCTTCAGATGCTCAATCAGTCTTCTTCTCACCGTGTACTGCTTTTTTACGGACATTAACTCCTCTGTGACCTTGGCCATTTTTTTCTCCAGCTCTTGCAAGATTTCTTTTCTTCTCACATTGTTTTCGACACCCTCTTTCTCAATCAGTTCGATCTTTTCCTTTAGATAATGAATTTCATCTTGCAGGCCTTCAATTTCGGTGTTGATGTTGTTGACATAGTTGAACAGGGCGAAGTTTTTATCTTCGTTCTTAATAAAAGACTCCACCAGGGTGTTCGTGTTTCCGATGCCTGTCGCTTCCTTAATCTGATCAAAAATATCTTCAAACATGGATACTTTCTGTTTCAGCCCACTCAGCTGGATTTCCATTTTCCTAACCGTGCTCACCATCAATTCCTGCTCGAGAATCGACATGCGATCTTCGGTTTTCGTCGTCATGAATTCTCGAAGTTTCCGATCGTGCTCTAGAGCTCGCATGACATCCTTGAATTCTGCATTGTACATGGCTAGGTCTCGGTCTGCGCGTTCTCTCAAAGGAGCCATTCGATGCTGCACTTCATCTCTAGCGTTGAAATGCGCGGTCACTATTTCAGAGATGCGATCGATTTCCTTTTTTCTTTCGGAAATTTCAACTTTTAGACGCTTAGAAAGATCAAGATACCTGGCTTTCTGTCCTTTAATGTGGCTTAAATGTTTCCGGAGATGTAAGTTACTGGTTAGGACATCGTTTAATTTTTTAGTCATCTCGTCCAACCTGTTCTCCAAGACTCGAGCGAGTTTCATACTTGCGACGTGTTTCTCTTGGTTGTCATCCTTGCTTCCGCCCATCATTTTATACTGTTTTTTGATCGTTTCCTGCATGGCGGCGACTTTATCCTCGACCCGTGAAATGGATTCTTTCTCTTGTTTGATTTCTTCTTGGACTTGTTTTTCTCGGTCAAGAAGTTCAGCGATCTTTTGAACGTTTGCTTTATCAGACATCTCATTTTGTCGGCTTCTCGCCACTTGTAGCATCGCATCAAGTTCTTCTTTGTCCTTCAAGAGGGCTTCGATCGCCCTGTTTTGCTTGCGCACTGTATTTTCAGTTTCTTTAGTGTACGTTCTCATGTCATTGCGCATACAGCGATACTGTCTTTGAAGAGTGGACAATTCTATTTGTGCTTCCACTGTCTCTTCGTCTCTTAGACCTGGCATTCTGTCTTAATAACTGAGGCAAAAAAGGCAAAACGAGCGAGCTTTTATACAATCACTGGCACTGTAAAAATGTTGAATTTTGTCAATTGTTGCGTGGTAACGAAAGGTCTGCGTTTGTGACATGTCAGTTCTGTGGCGCGCGCTTATTATCTTGCGGCTGATTCGATCGCGCGAAATGTACTGAAGTCAACCTACAATTCATTTAGATTCTCGGAAAAGATCATCATATGGTTAGTAAACGACCGGAGTGGGTTGAAAACTGTGAGTTGTGGGGTGTACGTGTTGTTTACTATTATTTTAGTCGCCGTTCATATTTACTTTTTGTTGATTTTGTTTTATTTAAATGTGGAAAGGCAGGATAGGAAGGATTTATTTTTTTCTCAAAGCGCGAGCGGGCAGAATTCTGCGAATCTTGCAATATGATTGGTTCCGGGAGCGGGCGAAAATTTACGATCTTGCCAGCCCACTCTACAATTCCGCCTAGGTTGCGTCGTAGCATGATATGTATTGACCAGATAAAATATTTAACGGCACAAATGAAGAAAACAATGAAGAAAACCGAACAAAATTTCACCATGCATGACTGACCGGTCGGCTGACATATAAGCTGAAGTTATATAAAGATCCGAAAACACGCTAAAGACGAGGTATCAAAAAGACTCCGGTAATGAAGAAAGAGAGATTAAACTAAGTGGAAGGAGAGATCAGCCGTAAAATTAAAGGCCAATGTTATTCCTAAAAAAGGCGAGTATAAGTTTGGATTTTATGATTTGTTGATTTTATAGTTTGTTTGGTGTTTGTTGTTGTTTTTTTCAAAGTGTCTATTGTCTTTAAAAAGTACTGTAATTTATAGACAATCTTGCGCTTGTTTACAAAGTTTTTGACTCCATTTTTAAGTGTTCTTATTTTTCCGGGTTTTGTTTTTTCTTCTAATCGAGATTCTGTGAATTTTCATAAAAAAGTCTTGCTTTAAAATTTGTCATTCTAGTTTCAGTATACTAGCTTGTTGTCAATACACGCAATTTCGCGGTCGCATTTTACGAGATAATTTGTACTTTCACTACATTGCTCAGTTTGAGTGCTTTTATTTCTCAGATTTTACCTTCTTTTATCTAAATTCTGTCAATTTCCTTTCAAGGAAATATTGTTTTTAAATTAGAATAGCCCCGTTTAAGCTTTCGCACTCCTATAAATGAATTACGCTCGACTTTTCTTTAATAGAAAAAATTGAAAAGTTTTAAAAGTTAATCTTCAGCTTTTCACGGCCTCGCTGTGGGCAAGAACATTTATCTATCCTCACAGGAGGCAAACACAACACGCGCTATATGAACTAAACAGACAAAACAACGGCTAGAAAAGTCAAAATTTCATAAGAATGGCAAGATTAATTTCTTCACCTGCCAAGAAATCAAATTTCATGAACTGTAACCCACTTCAATCCTTGCAATCCTGCACTTTTTCTGCAAACTACTGCTTTTGTTTTGCTCTATAGAATCTTTTTAACCAACAAAGTTGAATATTTGGTGGCATTTTGCGATATAACGTGGAAATAAGCTTAGCGAAATTTCTGCTATTTTGGGCGGACTGTCCTTTTAACATACGATTATTGATCAACTGGGTTGATAAAATCAAATTTTGGATGTTTCTATAAAAAGTCCATATTGACATATACAAACAGTTCAGGCACGGCTGTCCTTCCAACTCATCCAGGGAGGAAAATTTAGGGACGGACCATTAGAAAAGTAATGGGGGGGGGGGATTTTTTTCCTGGCATTTTCCCTTGCACGATTTTTTTTTTGTTTCCCCCCCCCCCCCCCCCCCCCCCATCACTTTTCTAATGGTCCATCCCTTAGTTTTATCAGCTGAGTTGATAAGGTAAATTGGCCACCGTAAAAAGATTCAAAAGCAGACGTTTCTAGCGCTAGCCCTTCGTCATAGTTAATCTGAACCCCTTTTTTAACCGGTGAATATGCGTAAGCGTAATGAAGGGGTTATCGGTAACGGTGGCTAATTCACTCACACACTCACTCGCTCGCTCCTTCCATCAGCTGTAAACTTAGTGACGTAATGCTTTGTTACGAATGCGTTTCGTAACAAGAACAGCGTGAATCTCGCGATAACAATAACTAATTTTTTGTAAACGAATATAAACAACAATAAGCTTAAAGATGTCTCGATTTGGAGTCTTTAATGCAGCATTAAAATCGACCTAAAAGGATTTTCCAATCGAGACACGCGTTTTGATGCGTATTTACCTCAAAGTAATTTTAAAAATTTATCCTGTTCTAAGCCAGTGATCATGGTGGCCGAGTGGTTTAAAGCACGGAATGACAGGCGAAAGGCTCGGGACCATCTTTTTTTTTTTTCTTTCTTCTTTGGACTGAACATTATGAAAGTGATGTACTGTATTTTTCTTTTTGTGTTTGCAAAAAATCCTTACGTTAATTTTAAAAAAATATTGAACCGTGTCAGTGTGAAAACATAAGCTTACGGCAATATCGCGTTATGCGTTAGCATTCCTTATTCACGGGTTGGCTCTTGGGAGCCTTTGATTTCCTCCTACTTCCAAACTGATATCAAATATCCTAGGCGTTTTGAGTACAAAAAAGACCACATAAACTTTAAAATCTCGAATTCTGTTATTGATGCGATTAAATAGTAATTGAACCTCGTGTCGTACAATTCAGGGGTAATCATGCTCGTAATTTCAAATCGTCCTC
This sequence comes from Dendrophyllia cribrosa, assembly GCA_024195265.1. NCBI lineage: Eukaryota > Metazoa > Cnidaria > Anthozoa > Scleractinia > Dendrophylliidae > Dendrophyllia > Dendrophyllia cribrosa. The sequence goes on from JAJLRJ010000010.1 coordinate 23,084,169, forward strand.
GAGCTACACGCTCGGCCGATTTGAAATTACTCGCCCGATTACTCCCTGTATTGTACTCCACTCAGTCCAATTACTATTACTAATCGGGTCTGCTGATAACCAATCAGATTCGATAATTTTGTTATAGTTTTGATGAAGGGAGTAATAATCACGAGTACGATCATCCCTAGATTGTACAACACGACTCGATTACTAATTAATCACATCAATATCAAAATTCGAGATTAAACGTCCATGTGGACTTTTTTACACTCAAAGCGTCTAGGATATTTTCTATCAGTTCGAAAGTTGAAGGAAAACAGCCAAAAAGAACCCATATAAGTGCAACTGACTGTCGCGCGCGCAACGTAGGTGTCCAATTGCAGCTATCCAATTACAAAAAGTTGTAATTGGATAGCTGCAATTAGACACCCACGTGACCACGCGCCAACTACGTAAGAAATAGGCGCGCGGATGACCAATCATAATCGAGAATTTTGTTATTGATATGATTATTCCCAGAATTGTACTCCACTCAGTCCAATTACTATTACTAATCGATCTATTATACTCAGTTCAATGGATAGGATTTTAAAATTCAATGCCGCAATGAATCCACATTCCTAGAATACATGTTGAGCACTGAAGACGCCTAAGATGAACATCTGGCGCCAGTTTGAATAAGAGGAAGAGAAGTAGGCTGACATGCTTCCCGCTTCGTTTTCAAGAGAAAAAAAACGCTCCTAAACATTTTGTCTTACTAAATAGCTCAGTAAACATAGTACCGAATCAAAGCGATATCCGGGTTTTGGAGATTGCATTTTCCATTAATTGCTGATGACTTGTTCGTTTTATAGAAATAACTGAATTGCACTACTGACACAAATAAATTTCATTTAATTTACCATGTATTCGAGTACATATTTACATTTGCATGTCAAAATATTGTAAGCTAACGAAAGAGTTTTAAAATAGCAAAAAGAACCAACAAAAGGAATGGCATTTTTTCAGTTCTAAAAAACAACTTTTAGTGTCGTTTTCGTTTTCCTTGGTGCTTGGTCGCCCCTGCGGTTTTAAGGGTACCACCCCGTACATATCCCTGCAGAATCAGCGCTTGGACTTCTTCGACGGTCAGCGGTTTAGCGTTATGAAAGTACCACGATTGGTCCCCTTCCTCTTCGAGTGACGGAGGTGTGATAAATGGGTTCGCATGTGCCGGATTAGGCCCAGCTCCCTGTAGTCCATCGATGGGCGTTTCTCTTGTCTCTTCCATCGCCGCTTTGACTTGGTGTAACGCTTTAGCTTGTAAAAGTGCGTTACATTTCTGCTCAATAATTCCAAGGTACTGTATGATGTTGTTATCGTTTACAGTCACGCCACCTCCAAGAAGATCTGTAATCGCGGAGCGATCGCACTTGGTTGAGGTGAAGACAGATTCGATCTTCGGCTTCAGATGCTCAATCAGTCTTCTTCTCACCGTGTACTGCTTTTTTACGGACATTAACTCCTCTGTGACCTTGGCCATTTTTTTCTCCAGCTCTTGCAAGATTTCTTTTCTTCTCACATTGTTTTCGACACCCTCTTTCTCAATCAGTTCGATCTTTTCCTTTAGATAATGAATTTCATCTTGCAGGCCTTCAATTTCGGTGTTGATGTTGTTGACATAGTTGAACAGGGCGAAGTTTTTATCTTCGTTCTTAATAAAAGACTCCACCAGGGTGTTCGTGTCTTCGATGCCTGTCGCTTCCTTAATCTGATCAAAAATATCTTCAAACATGAATACTTCCTGTTTCAGCCCACTCAGCTGGATTTCCATTTTCCTAACCGTGCTCACCATCAATTCCTGCTCGAGAATCGACATGCGATCTTCGGTTTTCGTCGTCATGAATTCTCTAAGTTTCCGATCGTGCTCTAGAGCTCGCATGACATCCTTGAATTCTGCATTGTACATGGCTAGGTCTCGGTCTGCGCGTTCTCTTAAAGGAGCCATTCGATGTTGCGCTTCATCTCTAGCGTTGAAATGCGCGGTCACTATTTCAGAGATGCGATCGATTTCCTTTTTTCTTTCGAAAATTTCAACTTTTAGACGCTTAGAAAGATCAAGATACCTGGCTTTCTGTCCTTTAATGTGGCTTAAATGTTTCCGGAGATGTAAGTTACTGGTTAGGACATCGTTAAATTTTTTAGTCATCTCGTCCAACCTGTTCTCCAAGACTCGAGTGAGTTTCATACTTGCGACGTGTTTCTCTTGGTTGTCATCCTTGCTTCCGCCCATCATTTTATACTGTTTTTTGATCGTTTCCTGCATGGCGGCGACTTTATCCTCGACCCGTGAAATGGATTCTTTCTCTTGTTTGATTTCTTCTTGGACTTGTTTTTCTCGGTCAAGAAGTTCAGCGATCTTTTGAACGTTTGCTTTATCAGACATCTCATTTTGTCGGCTTCTCGCCACTTGTAGCATCGCATCTAGTTCTTCTTTGTCCTTCAAGAGGGCTTCGATCGCCCTGTTTTGCTTGCGCACTGTATTTTCAGTTTCTTTAGTGTACGTTCTCATGTCATTGCGCATACAGCGATACTGTCTTTGAAGAGTGGACAATTCTATTTGTGCTTCCACTGTCTCTTCGTCTCTTAGACCTGGCATTCTGTCTTAATAACTGAGGCAAAAAAGGCAAAACGAGCGAGCTTTTATACAATCACTGGCACTGTAAAAATGTTGAATTTTGTCAATTGTTGCGTGGTAACGAAAGGTCTGCGTTTGTGACATGTCAGTTCTGTGGCGCGCGCTTATTATCTTGCGGCTGATTCGATCGCGCGAAATGTACTGAAGTCAACCTACAATTCATTTAGATTCTCGGAAAAGATCATCATATGGTTTAGTCATGGTTAGTAAACAGCCGGAGTGGGTTGAAAACTGTGTGTTTTGAGGTGTACATGTTGTTTACTATTATATTAGTCGCCGTTCATATTTACTTTTAGTTGATTTAGTTTTATTTAAATGTGGAAAGGCAGGATAGGAAGGATTTATTTTTTTCTCATAGCGCAAGCGGGCAGAATTCTGCTAAAATTTATTATTAAAATTTATTATTTGAAGGTAGATACGCATCAAAGCGCGTGTCTTGGTTAAAAAATCCTTTTACATCGATTTTAATGTTGCATTAAAGACTCCAAATGCAAAACATCTTTTAGCTTATTGTCAAGTTTGTCATCGGCTTTCTGTTCAAAGAGCGACGCTGTTAGGGTCAGCCTATATATATTACTTGAAGTAAAACAAACGGAAAGACAAATTAATCCTTACGACAGAATCAAAGGCTCCTAAGAGCCAACCCGTGAATAAGAAATGTTAGGATATACTGAAACAGTGGATAGCATTGTTGGCGCGCTCTGATTGGCTACTGAAACTCGGAATAGCAAGTGCTATTCACCTCGCAGCAATTTGCGCGCGAAAATTGTAATCGTTGACAGGAATAAATGAGTTAAAAAGCATCATTTTCGTTATAGTATCTCACTGTTTCAGTAGATACTAAAACAACTATTCACCGAAGTGTAGGTGGGTAGTGGTGGATATTTGCCTCGCCGCTTCGCGGCTCGGTAAATATCCACCACTACCCACCTCCACTTCGGTGAATAGTTGTTAACTATTAAACGCGTAACGCAATATTGCGGTAAGCTTACGTTTTCACACTGACACGGTTGGATACTTTTTTAAAATTAAACGTAAGGATTTTTGACGAACACAAAAAAACAACAACAGTACATAACTTTCATAATGTCCGAAGAAAGAAAAAAAAAAGGAAAAAGGAAAGAAGGTACTGAGCGTGACTTGAACTCGGGCCTCCTGACTGTCACTCCCGGCATTAAGCCAAAACCTCAAACCACAACACTATCGTGGAACACATATTCACTAAAACTAAATTGACTAAAACTTATCATTTGAAGGTAGATACGCATCAAAGCGCGTGTCTTGGTTGAAAAATCCTTTTACATCGATTTTAATGTTGCATTAAAGACTCCAAATGCAAAACATCTTTAAGCTTATTGTTGTTTATATTCGTTTCCAACAAATTAGTTATTGTTATCGCTGGGTTCACGTTGTTCTTGTTACGAAACGCTTTCGTAACAAAGCATTACGTCACTAAGTTTACAGCTGATGGAAGGAGCGAGTGAGTAACTGAGTGAATTAGCCATCGTTACCGATAATCCGTTCATTACGCTTGCGCGTATTTACGGATAAAAAACAGAAACAGAAACAAATAAAATAGAAGTGGAATATAATAATGCCCAATATTTCGCTTTCTAAAACAAAGCTTCTTCAGGGGCTAACATGATAACAACCGTAAACCAATTTATAGTTTAAAATAGAAGCTAATCTCTTAATACAAAAATAATGAATATGATTGGTGAAAGGATTGACGAGTGACAAACTTAACTGACTGGTGGTAAGAAAAAGAGTTAGGTGGCTCGATATAGTATTTTGGTTTCCCTGTATAGTATATTTGGAGGCAAAACAATTAGAGTTATACTTTGCGGATCGTCATCACATTTTACCCCGAAATCAAGATAATATTGCAGTATTAATTTGCCATAGATGTATCGTGGTTGGCGTTGCCATGGCAACACCATTGGCCTTTGAAGTAGGGCCTCAAAACAGACATATCTTCAATATTTCTTTAAAATTCCACGGTGAATTCTGTTCAAATTTTGCATACGTCCTTTGACCCCTGTGTCCTGCCTGAATACCAACTTAAAAAAATCTGTCAGAAATTTTTAAAGAAAAAACACTTTTTTTAGAATTCGTTGGTAAATTTTTTCTCTGTCGACAGAATTTTTTGAAAATCGCGTAAAGTGCACTTTGGAAAGACCAAAGTCAACATGGAGAAAATAAAAAAAAAAAATTACCGAGAGGAAGCGGAAGTGTGGACTTCGGAAGTTTCAAAATTCTTAAAATTTTGACACGACAAGATCGGCAATTACGCATGCGCTGCAATTGTCGCGCCACGCTCGCGCCACGCGGATTTTGCGGTCGATTTGCGGATGTTATTCTGACTTGTTCATTCATTTATAATAAACAAATCTCTTTCGCGCTGTGCAGCTTTTTGTGAGCTAGAAACTGTTATCTTTTGGGTGCATATCGTGTTTAGTAATGGCTGGTACATGATTTGCCTTGGAAATGATTAATAATTCTGGCTAAAAATCGCTGGATGCTTTGTTCCTCGTGGTGTGAATGGAATCGTTGCTGTCGGCACACTGCTCAAAATTGCGACCAAAGCTTCTCTAAAGATGCTGTGAGACCTGGTAGAACAAGCCGCTTTCTGCAAGTTTTTGTATGAGGCTTTGATTTACCAGCCCATTATCACTCTGTGAAAAGATGTTATCCCTGAAATTGCACACGCTGGAAGCGTTCGTATAAAAATACCGCATGTCTTCGAAAGCGAAGGAGGCAGGTTTTACATTGCTTTTGTTTCAGGGAGCATTCATTGTTTAGAAGGGGGTGGGCCGGAGGAATCCCTATGATAGGCATGAATGTAAAATCTCCCGGCCTTCCCTTTTTTTAAAAAGATATGTCATTATGACCCTCTGAAGTAGTTAAATTTATGGTGACCCCCCCCCCCCCCCTTCTCCTCCTCCCAAAGAATGGTTTGTAGTCATGGGAATGTGTAACATTCTCGTGGTCTTTCACACACACCTGTTTGCATTTGTCAACAAGGGATATGATAATCTAGAAGTAGTCATTGAAACAATCAGTGAAAATGTGTTCTCATCAGAAATTTTAACAGAGATTCCTCTACTTGGGCAGAGGAAGAAATTAGCACTAGCAGTTTGAAAAGCAAAGGAAAAGTAGGGGACTAGTAATAACACTATAGTTGGGAATAAACCCAAAGCTATCCAAAGTTTTTTATCTCAGGGACCGACAAAGCACTTGGGGGACCATAGAAAAATAAATCACTAGGCTATATTCCCTCTCCAAAGCGTGAAAGATCAAAGGTGTATATGGAACTTCTACCCAGGTGTTATAAGGCAGTCTGGCCATTCTGCGATTCAGATAGCTATTTCAGAAACCAGTTCATCGGACAGAGAGAAGCCGCAATACGAGACCAATGTTAAGGTGGGGACAATGCAACAGGATTTTAAGACTGAAAGGTGACAATCCAGCTGCATGTGGCAAGTATTTTACCACTTCATATATTACAAAAGCCACTGATGTAGCTTTTTTGTCAAAAACATTTGGCTCAGCTCACTAGCTTGAAATCTGAGGTAAATAAGCTCAAAGTTGAAGTGTTTGCCAAGGATCAAGGCCTTTTTGATAAGAGCAGTAGGCGACTTTCTCCTGGGAAATCTATTCACCATGACGCTTAATTCTGCTACAATAAACAGCAGGGGAAGATCCAGGATTTTTTTATGTGGGATGGCTCAGGGGTTTCAATAAGTTTTGTTGTATCCGGCTGTCAGGGATAGTTTAGCCGGCCGTGGGAGATTGAAGGGGCCGTGAGGTCCCTTCATTCTAGGGGGTCTGGGGGATCTTGAAATCTAGAGGCTAGGAAAATGCAATTTCCAGCATTCTGGGCACTTCTCTCGTGTTCTTAACAATTCCCGCGTGCTTCTATAACTCAATAATGCACTCGGCGCGTTTTTTATTTCTTTAATATATAGCTCCCGAGGTACGGCTTAGCTCCCGAGGTACGACAAATTTATTAACCTCGCTTCGCGAGGAATAAGCTGTTTAGATTTTAGTATGTTAATGACATTATGTGAAAACCGTGACAAATAGCCTTAACAGCCTCACTTAATAACAAAAGGTTTGTTTGGTGATAAATAAATTAAGATGGTAATGAAATTACCGCTTGGTAATGAAATGAGAAAGATGTAATATATATAGATAGGCTGAGCCTAACAGCGTCGCTCACTGAACAAGCTTAACTAAGGTGAAACTTAACTAAGGTGAAAGGTCGGAAGCACAAGAATTAAGATTGACGACCGGGCTATTTTTGAATTTTAGCAATTCTCAAAAACAGTATTACGCGACCGTCTGCACAGTACATTTAGACTGTGCAAAAGTTCACAAAAACAACTTTTTCTCCGTCTGGACTAACTAGTACGACTACTTTCCAAATAAAATACAGTTGTTGCTTGTCAAAAATTGCCCGAAAAACTGATTTGGAAATCAAAATTGCAAAAATACACAAACATATTTGCATAAGGCCACGCGAGTAAAGTTAGAACCATATAAAATTCAAGTCTTGTTTTGTTTACATAAAATCGCTTTTCAACCTATGTAATGAATGAACAAACACATAAAAATGGACAACACAATCTTCTTTCGAAAAATTTTATTCAAATCTCCACGAGTTTCTGTTTAAACGCAAAACGCGAACCATTTATAGTGCATCGAGGCCGAGCTGATTCGACCTGTGTGTGGAAGTATTCGACCTGTGTGTGGAAGTATCCGACCGGTGTGTGGAAGTATCCGACCGGTGTGTGGAAGTAACCGACCGGTGTGCGGAAGTATCCGACCGGTGTGTGGAAGTATCCGACCGGTGTGTGGAAGTATCCGACCGGTGTGCGGAAGTATCCGACCGGTGTGTGGAAGTATCCGACCGGTGTGTGGAAGTATCCGACCGGTGTGTGGAAGTATCCGACCGGTGTGCGGAAGTATCCGACCTGTGTGTGGAAGTATCCGACCGGTGTGTGGAAGTATCCGACCGGTGTGCGGAAGGTCATAGGTTCGAATCTTGTCGAGGACTCAGATTTTGTTCTTTGACATGTTAAACATTACATCTTTCTCAAAGGTTTGTTTATAACAAATTGAAGTAGGATAATCGTTATAAATATAAAACAAAGGAAGATTATCCCAGAATAAACGCCTTGACCAAAAACCAAATTCTCTTAAGGTCCACCACTCAAAAATGTAGGAAAACAGTAAGGAGAGATTTGATGCTTGTTCTTGACAGGTGTGCGAGGAGGAGGAAGCGAGGTCTTTATTGGGATACGACAGGCAAAGAGAGCAACTGGGAGGCTATCGTATAATTGAAGCATCATCAGAACAGAGTTATGCGTTTTTTTAGTTGTCGATAACTTTTAGTTGTCGAAAAAAAAGTTATCGACAACTAAATGTCTAGCCTGTGGAGGCCCTTAAATCATAATTTAGTACAATATCTTTGATGAAAACAGCATCAACGTCCCAGTGTCATGGCCCCTTTAAACTGGCGACAGTGAACACGATGTTAACACGAGAACAATTGATTTACTTTATGATTCACCTCTGCAAACAAAATATGTTTGACTCAACTTTTAATGTCCGTGTATTCATTTGTTGTAAACGGCTTTTTTTTCTTTTTCTCAGTTTTTCTTTTTAACAGTGTTGTATTATGTATAGCCAGAAACCCATAAGTGGGTTGAAACGTGCAACTGTCTCTTATACGCTTCAAAACAAGCTTCCGATTTCTCAATTTGCTAAGAAGTTGTTACAGCCATATTTGGAATATCAAAATAAAAATATTAACCAATCAATTCGCTAGAACAACTTGCTTCCAATCTCCCTGGACCGAGGGGTTTCCAAATATGGTACTACGCAAAAAATGATTATTCGGAAGCTGTGAATGCGCGTTACACGTTTCAACCCACTTATGGATTTCTGGTATAGCTTCAATGTGTATATCAAAACAATAAACAATAAGTAAGGGTTATTTTTAGGCAACGAGGGGATACGTGATTTTCTCCCTCGGTGAATAAATCACGTATCCACGAGGTGCCTAAAAATAACCGGCTTATATTCCACATGGGCGAGGTTGACTGCCCAATGACAAACAAACGTTTTTGTGCAATGCATATATCGGAATGCCTTTGTATGTGTGGAGAACAATAGAATAAAAATGCTGAACGGACGCACTGGGATTTCGACGTGGTAAATTCGTACAAAACAAACATGTTTTGCGTCGTGTCTGAGCTTGACTTACTCCAAAATCAGAAGACATGAGTAACTCAGCAGACGACTTGTTTCTCACTCAGAACAGTTTCAGTGGTTCGTTAAATGTAAGCAGTAAGCTAGACGAGGAGCTCGCGACTAAACAGCCTCGATGTGCTAATGATAACGCGCAGTTTGGCGTTGCAGAAGTGACTGAGGGGTTGTTCGAAGATGCCGAGCAATGTCAAGATATCGCAGCAGTTAGTAATATCCAGTAATCCAGTAATCTAGTATTTCGGAACGATCATCGTCTGTGTTCAATTTAACAAATTGCTCGGTTGTGTTCAAAATGTAAGAATCCTTAAAGTTGGTGACAAATTTTTCTTGCTTTGCTGTTATTTTTGTTTTCAACTTTGGGTGTTGAGAGGGGAATATGTCGGGGGAATATGTTGAGGTGAATATATTCCATTGTTTTGCTATTGTTTCAGCCCCGCACTCCCCTGTAACAATCAAAAGCCGCTACCAGCTTTTCAGACAGTTGATAATTGGCGGGGATTACTCAATATAATCCCCTACGCATTAATAGGTGTTAAGCAATAAGAGTTGTTTTCTATAACATTGTAACAAAATTGTTCAGAGTGACTGGAAATACAAATGCACAAGATGATTAGTTAACCGAACAATTTCTGTCCAGGACAACCAATTTAAAATGTTTTTAAAGTTTTCAAACTTACTGTGTAGTTTCTTTGTTGAATAAATAGATGACGTCAATTCAGGACTTTGCCATTATTTCTTCTTCAATTTACAATGCGCAGTTTACAGTTTAAGAATAATCAATTTGAGAAATGCCAAATATAAACTATATTACTTGGAGGTAAAAAACAAGTAGATGTATATTAAATGAACACTGAGTTGACGTCATCTAATTAACATTTTGTAAATTCAAATCTCCATTACTCACTAAGGCGACGTTCAAAACAAGAAATATTTCACTGTTCAACTCTTAAATGTACGCAGAGTTGACTCTGAAAATATGTATTTAAGGGTTCGAGGCACTTTAACATTTTAATATTTTGATTATGATTTTTCCTAGCTATTGAATAAAAATTTTACCTTTGGGAACTATACCCACAGGAATATCGCATATTTTGCTATTGTTCTACTACCTATAATTTTTATGTTGCCTTTTTGACTTGATAAAGACGCGTGAAGTAGCGTCGAAACGTCGTCGATTTGAATAGTTTTCTTATGGATTTTAAGAACATTTTATCGTTTAATTTTGTCATAATATTATATTCCAAGTCTTGTCTCATATGTAAAATTAATATAATGGTGTTTATTTTCCCGACACGTCCCGATATTCTGTGATGGTAAGTGATCATTCCCGACTTATGACTTATGGGATATGTTTAGCTCTAAATATGGTTAAGGTACCTAAAAGGCGCTCCAAATGGCGGAACTTTTGCAGGGTCTTTATGTTATTATCGCCAATAGTCACGCCATCCCCTTACCTGTTAATAGGCCCATCTGTCAAAATATATGTATTATGCCGTTTATAACCCTTCCCCCCCGGTCTAATCTCCACCCACAAATTTTCTTTATTTTCAGTGCTTCACCTATGAACGACATCGCAGATTATTGTAGAACTTCAAATTAAAAATCTGTAGATTAAACTCAAGTAGAAAACTATTGATTTCTAGTCCATTTTCGCGTTGATGTGTTGTTAGTTTACTTAGCTTGAATAAGTTAACAGATATCTGATATGTGAAAGATATTCATGTAAATTTTTTAGTACTGTTTATATTTGGACTAAGTAATGTTTATCTAGTGCTATTTATATTCTGACTAAGTAATGTTTATTAACGAAAGTAGACCAGGTACACACTAAACAAATGAATTCAAAAATTGAATTCCCAAAGATGCGTGACACTTTTAAACAAGAATTTGAAATAGAAATAAACATATTGAAAAAATAAAATAAAAATGTATTGAGAAAGTGTCAAGTTAATTTATAACAAAGACGTTTCGGGTTTGGCTTAGTGTATGAGCGCGCGCAGTTTTTCATTTCCTCTGAACTGCGCGCGCTCATACACTATTTTCTTAGCGCGCGCTATCATAATTTTTTAAATAAAACAAGTCGCGTTCAAAACAACGGTCATCAACCTGATGAAGGGCCAAGCCCGAAACGTCGTTGTTAGAAATTAACTTGACACTTTATCAAAACATTTTTATTTTATTTTTTCAATATGTTTATTTCTATTTCAAATTCAGGTGCACACTATCTCACTATCTCGAGAGAGAGGAAAGAAAGACAAATTATAAAGAAAAAGCGGTGAATTTCTTTTCGTTCAAGGATAATAAAGGAAAAATTATTGGCTGAAAATCGGCGTATAGGGCGAGAAATGTCTAATGGGTGGGCACTGGTTAGGCTTGGGCACATTCTGCTGTAAAATACAGCGACGATGACCATGTTTAGCTCAGTACCAAGCCTCTTTAACATTGTTCAGGTCTCTAAAAGGCGGTTAAAATGGCGGAATTTTTGCAGCGTCGTTATGTTATTCTCGTCGATAGTTACCGAACCTCCATCGGTATCACCTGGAACAATCAGGATTTTTCCGACGTACGAAAACCAGGCTTTTGATAAATTTTATAAACTTTATTTTAATGTCCAACACTATAGCAAAATATAAACTTGCTTGAGTTATTGCTAACCAGCTGGATAAACAAAAGTCTGTTTCCTATTAATTAGTTACCAAAAGGGACTTGGATACATTAATGGAAAACTATTTGAAGCTTTTTCGTTTGTTGTTTGTACATGTACTGCCGTCTCGAACTTAAACCTGTTCGGGTGTCACAAAGTACTGCTTAAATTTGTTACTACGAAGCTAAACCCTTTTAAGCCCTAAAGTGACCAACATTAAAATTCTCCTCACAAATCCATCGATCTGCTCAAGTTAGCCAGCACAATGTTTTTTGCGACTCCTTTCTCAAGGCAGCCAGCGCAAAAATGGTAATTAAAAAAATATATACAGCATATTTTGCCAACCAGCAAGAATTCCGCTGGGGCACCCAACAGATTCTTTGGGTGCCCCTGACTGTAAGTGATATCATGAAATTCTTAAAACGCTAAAGGAAACTTAATCCGATATTTGACGTAACAGGTGAATTTTGCTTCAAGGTGGTTGAGTCCAAATGCTGAATGCTTCACCAAAGAAAAGTTTGAGCTGGTTTGAAGCTACTCGAAGCTAACATTGCTACACTGAGGTAAGTCTAATAATTCTGATTTTAGTATTTGACCATGTCGGTGTGCATAATCGATAAAAAAATATTAAAGTTTTTATTTTTGTGCGTGCGAGTTTATATCACCGGCAACCTGCTTACCTTTTACAGCCAAATTTAAACAAAACAAAAACAGTCATGACACAATTCATAAAAAGTAGGAAAGCAAAATTTCGCTATTTCGCTGGGACACTGTCCCTTTGATAGCGATGTTTTGTCTATGGTGTTTGTAAAGAACCGCAGAAACATCTACATCTACGAAGCTGTTACTCACATTCTTGTCCACTAACAGAAGTCCATAGGAAATTCTGCCACTAAACATCCTTGTATTGATTTTTTACGGAATTAACGGGGGGACGGAGAATCGGATATGGCGAAATATATTTATGGAAACTTTCCGATGACAGAATCTTTTTGGGTTAAATTTTAAATCGATCACTTTCGCCAGACTATAATGACCGGTAAATGCGTCTTTACGACAAATACCAGAATTCTCAACTGCGTGGATGTGTTTTAACCATCGCACGTAACTTATACTCCAGCCGTGGAAACTGAGACTATTTTTTGCTAGAGTTGTAAAATATGATATGATAAAATATTTTGTTGCTTTTGGTAGCATTTTATTTATTCATGAAACAGGTGAAAAACACGCATTTTTCTTCCGAAATGGTTTGACCCCCCAGCCCCCCTCCCCCCCAATAAGTCAATGTCAGTACAACTACTGAAGACGGCATTTGCTGACAATAAATGCTCTTGAAAACGGAGAAAACCCTAAATAGGGTTAAGGTCGCTGCTAATGCTTTGACACGAATAATTGCATCAGCCAAAATTTTCGTAGTGGTTTTAGGCCCCCGTCCACACGTATGCGTTTTCATTTGAAAATGCATGTATTTTTTCTGCGTTTTCGCCTTCCGTCCACACGCAAACGATCAAAAACGCATCGAAAACAGATTTTTAAAAACGCTGTCAAAAGTGAAAATTTTTGAAAACGTAGTTTTGTCGTTTACATGTGGACCTGAAAACGGAACTTTTCGAAAACGATGACGTCACGACGTCAAATCCAGTCCACTGCGCGCTGCAGTATTCAACATGGCGGACATTCGCTTCCGTTTTGCATCTCTCTTACTTGGTTTAGTTTCGAGCTAAGTCTGCAGCTTATTGTTGCTCTTCTGAATGTGCAAACACACTTCATGATAAGAAGCCTTCTTCTTGGAATGCTGTATTTCCCTAAGACTTGAAAAGTTCAAACGAAGCAATTATTTAACAATGCCATTGTGATTTCACAAAACCTGTGGAAAAAATTGAAAGAGGTCTATTAAACCTCCAAATATCTTGGAAATTTTAAAAAATTCAAAATATTGAAAGGCTTACCAATGATTAATCTAAAAGTTATATATTTAAGAATTGGCTAGCGCTTTTCAATTAGATTGGGCGAATTTCCTAGCTATGTTATAATGTTATTTTTGCCAGCGTTGTTTTTCGCCGCCATTTTGAATACCGAGTTAGAAGGTTGCAGCTGTCCGGTCTCAATAGGATTATTAACGATAACTAGGTGTTGAAATCTTTATCCCAAGATTACAAAAAAGGTGTAAAGAAATCGAACCAACTCCTGAAGCCATGTCTGAATCAGCTCAGATAGCGATAGCAACGGTGCAGTCCTTACTTGTCATCTTAAACATCGCTGGGAACTCTCTGGTTTGTGTCATCATAGTGAAGAATCAAGGGATGAGGTATGTCGGAAACTGGGCACAGCCTTTGTTAGACAAATACAAAAAAGCCAATAGAGCAGTTTTCAATTGAGTGTCGTAAAACCAAACCCAAAGTAATTTCTCTGACCAATCACAGCAGTCGTAAACAATCCAATGAACCAATCAGAGCTCGAAGCAATTACATGTCGGCGGCGCCAAGCGCGGGAAAACGCGTGCGAGCAAGTCACGATTGGTTTTGGTTTTACTTCTGATTGGTCGAGAAAGTGGCGCGAGATTTTTTAGCCAATCACAAAGCGTAGCAATGCAAAACCAAAGCAATTGTGTAATTACTTTCGACACTCAATTGAAAACTGCTCTACTTATACATATTTGTTTTACTTTTTAGATATCTTGTATAAGAACAATACTAATGGAGCTTATGAGTGTTCCAAGACAATAAGTATATATTTTATCAACGATAACTATAGCTTAGATGTATCAACACTGTTTACTGATATTAATTAAATTGTCTTGTCTTTTCAATTTTCCTTACGAATATTTCATACATTTCAGAATTTGATTAAATGCAATTTACACTTGGCGAGGTTACCACTAAGAAACCGAGCATAGCTTCTAAGTCTAAATTACCTCTAAAGTACGTTAAAAAAGTTAATGAACAACATACTGACTCATGACGATAAAGCATGACACATATGTTAAATTTAAAGAACATTTTCGGAGTCCGTTTAAAGACAGTTGAGTATACAGGGTATCGATAAAGCGATCTTAGAGATCCTCGCATTACCCAACTCGTCCGGTACTTTTCATTTTTCTTTTTTCATTTTTCGTGCTTTTCTTTTGTCTAAGGCGTCGTTCACACTTGGTGCCCGGGCACAGTGCCTGACGGGCACCAATGTGAACACGGCTTTTTGTAAGTGCCCGTGCCAATAATTGGGCACGGTGCTCGGGCACGGGTACAAGGTCGATCTCAGGCACTGAATCGGGCACGGGCACAAGTCTGCACATGATTCTGGCGAGTGCTCAAGAACTTTATCCAGAAACTCCTGCTCCTAGCAGTTATTTTACCCACAAATCCCTGCTCTACAGTTCAAAATGGTGGAAGGTCAGAGGTGGGCACCGAATGTGAACACGCATTCAAAATTGGTATCGGTGCTCGGGCACCAAGTGTGAACGACGCCTTTAAGATTCCATGTGGTTCTTTAATTTTTCACAGGACACCAGTTTATTACCTTCTTATGAACTTAGCTGTCGCAGACATGACCGTGGCCATATTTTTTGCACCACAGTACATTTTGATCCACACTTTCACTCACCCAGATGGAGTGTCTGGCAATGCACTATGCAAACTGCTGACGGGTGGAACCTGGGGCTGGGTTGGAGCTTCCGCCTCTTTATTCTCGTTCGTTGCCATAGCAATTGAACGGTACTTTGCTGTTGTGCATCCCCTTGGAAATAACGGAAGGCTATCTAAACGCAAAATAAAGGTATGTAAAGTTTTTGTGTTACTAAACGAATAGATTTTAGTTTGCCGTTATTTATCACGTTTGTATTTGAATGAAAAGCTCGATCTCTTTATTGCTGATGAATCGCCATTCCATTCTAAAAACATGCAAAAAATTGGAGATCATTTCGGAGTCGATTTTGGGATTATTTCGGAGTCGGGGATCATTTGGGGTTCGGGATAATTTTGGGAGCTGTACAGTCCTGAAAAACTGAAAAGTTATTTATTCCCGATCTGATTAATTTATGAAGGAAGACTCGCTTAATTAATTATTACATACATACACAAAATTATTTATACATGTACACGGGCATTCCACCAATACCAATTTGTTTTATATAAAGTGTACAAAATTAATATAATTATAAAAAAAAGAATGAAAGACAGTATACATGTATAGAGCAGTTTTCAATTGAGTGTCGTAAAACCAAAACCAAAATAATTACTCTGACCAATCACAGCAGTCGTAAACAATCCAATGAACCAATCAGAGCTCGAAGCAATTACATGTCGGCGGCGCCAAGCGCGGGAAAACGCGTGCGAACAAGTCACGATTGGTTTTGGTTTTACTTCTGATTGGTCGAGAAAGTGGCGCGAGATTTTTTAGCCAATCACAAAGCGTAGCAATGCAAAACCAAAGCAATTGTGTAATTACTTTCGACACTCAATCGAAAACTGCTCTAATACTGTGATAATAAAAAAACACTTCTAGATAATAAGTTACATGTGTTATAAATACATACTGTGCAGTTCAAGAAATAGGAAAATAGAGTGAATGCAGACCTTCCTTAAAGTGCCACTATGATCAAAAATATGCATTTTCTGTTCTTAGTCTAGCGGTGAAGGATGAAAATTTAATCGAGTTGTGCATTTAATGATAAAAGCATGAAACTTTCCACGATTGTAGACCTATAGATACTTAACAATTTTTGATATAGAGGCATTGTTGAAAATTCCTGGAAAATAAATAAATGGGGTTTTAAAAAATTGACCAAAAAATGCTGAGTCAGCATTTTCATGTTTTATATAAATCCTGTTTTGCGACAAAGAATCGAACGTACGATAAAAGTATGACTGTATTATCTTCTCTAGACAAAATATATACAATTTGAAGTGATGTTTGAATAATATCAAGTAATTAAATAATAATAAATTAATAATATTATATCGAGATAACTCAAATAATGGGTAAACATGGTGATTATTTAACAAATCGACCGCATTTTTCCATGGTCTATACTCTTATTTACCATAGAAATGACGTCATAAAATGTTCAAAACTCAAGTGGAACCACGAGCCGTTAGGCGAGTGGTTTCACTGCCAAGTTTTGAACATTTTATGGCGTCATTTCTATGGTAAATAAGAGTATAGACCATGGAAAAATGCGGTCGATTTATTTTTTACAATAACAAACTTGAATAACTGCAAGCGCCGAGCGAACTAGTTTGTGGGAATCATTTTAGAAAATAAGCTTAAAGATAAACAACCTAACACTGACAAACTGCTGCAAAATGTTTTTGCGTGGGAATAATTAAAGGCTTAACTTTTTATGTAAATAAACTATATGTAACGAAAAAGGCTCACACAAAAATTCTCTTCAGCTTAAATCATCGCTAGAATCTTTTAATATTAACACAGCACAACAAAGAGCCGTTATTCGGCAAATTTTAGAGAACCACGCTCGGTGATAATCGCAAAATACAGCACAATAACCTCACACAAAATCAAATATAAAATTACTAGGCACAGTTTACAAAGCTAACCTTTTTCAAATTTGAAATATCTTCGAATAATCAGATGAATCTTTGCTCCAAGTTGTTTTCGGCTCAGTTTTAGTTCTTTCGGGCGCCGGCGACTGATTCCGTGGATTTTCCCGTGAAACTACGACAAGTTGTTTGTTCTTTTTTGCTTCGCACTTAATTCCAGGCAAGTTTAGCTGATTGTAAACTAAATTTAACTGACGAGAGAGCATTCTTTTCATTGAAGAATTCCAGTTTTAAGTGCATTTTTCACTGTTTGAAGAACCCGCAGCGCCACTGAAAGTTTGACAAAACTCACCGCGTTGCGTTACCTGTTACGTCATTTTCATGGTCTATACTCTCATCGACCATAGAAATGAGCCAATCAGCGCGCGGGAATTCACACAGTTATTGTAAAAAGCCGTATGGTCTTCTATCCAACATAAATAACATTCGTTTTCATGTTTACAGTAAAGGAACTAATCAAATGACATTGTTTTGGTAATTTTCTACCATGAAACTAAATAATTTACAATAAGTAAAGGACTTGGAGTGAGTTCAGCTTTTAGAGGCCTGGGTTCTAGTGTGCAAACAGTTAACTGTCATGGCGGCGCCCATCTAATCTGACGTTAAACGAACTTACAGAGCTTTTAGCGACAAAAATATCGGGTATATAAGGGAAGAATTGAAATTAAAAGTTGTAAATTGTATATTAGAACAGCTAGCTTCTGCTCAGAATTTTCTTTTCACAAGAACGTAATTTCCGTCTTAGATCAAATAATGTCCTGATGGCAAAGTTACGCAAAGTGGTCAATCCTTGTGAAGTATCCAGCGAAAACAATGACTGTGAAAAGAGAATTGTGGATTGGGAAAAGTGTATACTCTGCAGAAAACCGTCCCTCGGACCTCTTGTTTGCCTAGCAAAATCAAATCGAAAAGACAAAGGCGCAGGTTACTTATCGCTAGCCTCAGATTTATCTCAATTGCATGAATTACAATCAAACCCCTTTAGCTTTGATATAAATGAACTTGACGATGGGAGCGGTATCGCATCGACCTTGGCCGGTAATGAAGCTTGCTGGCACAAATCATGCAGAAACAAGATCAATACTACAGAAGTTAAAAGGGCCGCTAAAAGAAAGGAAGAGAGTGAAGAAGTCGGTGACTCTGTAAAATCAGTGACTAAAAGGAGATGTTTAACAGGAGACCAATTAATCTTAGAGAGTCAATGTTTTTTTTTTGCGACCAACCTGGTGGCAACCTTCACAGAGCATCAACCTTTGAGGTTGATACAAAAGTAAGAAAATACGCCACAGAGCTCAATGACACTAGGCTGCTTACAAAATTAGCTGCAGGTGATATGGTGGCAATTGATGCCACATATCACACTAAGTGCATCATTGCATTTTATAATCGCGCCAGACGGAATTACAGTGCAGCTAATGAACAGCAGGAGAACGCTAGGTTACATGCCATGGCTTTTGCTGAACTTGTCTCATACATAGAGGAGTGCAGAGAAAACAAGGAAACATCTGCAGTATTTATTCTGGTAGATTTATGCAAAATGTACTCCTCAACATTAGAGGACTTAGGGGCTGAACAGCCCTCTAGAATTCACGCAACACGTCTTGAAGAGAAACGTGAAGCAGAATTGCCCGATCTAATTTCTTATAAACAGTAATAATATACTCCTTGCGTTCAACCGAGATATGGGGGAGGCTCTATTGAAGGCTTGTGAGCATCATGATGATTCAGAGGCTTTACTTCTCGCCAGAGCAGCGCGCATCATTAGGAGAGACATTTTTGCTCACAAGAATAGATTATTCAATGGGTCCTTCGCAACTAATTGTCAAGAAAAGTGTGTACCTCCTTCCCTTAAAGGTATGGTATCGATGCTTCTCGACGGACCATGCATGAATAATGGATCAGTCGACAATGTATCAACTAATATACTGAGGCAAGCTTAGCCATTTCGCAGCTGATAAGCTTTAACTCTGTCAAGAACAGGAAATCTACCAGTGAGGAATCTCAGCCTGTTATGCGCCATAACAGAGAACGCGAGAATCCTGTTCCCCTGTACATAGGTTTGAAAATTCACGCAGAGACCAGAAGTAGGTCCCTTATAGACACATTGTTTCAGATGGGCCTTTCTATATCATACGATCGTGTGATGTCCATATCTACTGATGCTGCAAACAGCGTATGCTATCGTTTTGAACAGGACGGTTTAGTTTGCCCTCCAAAACTACGAGGAGATGTATTTACTACCGCTGCCCTCTACAACATTGACCACAACCCCAGTGCAACTACGGCAAAAGACTCATTCCATGGTACGGCAATATCAGTAGTGCAGCACCCAACCGCTGACAACCATGGAACGGATCGCGGCGTCAACGTTATTAATGAGAATACCCCAAGCCAAAAGGCAGTGAGAGAACTACCAGATGCATACAGAAATGTACAGCCAGCTGTTCTGAAAACTAACGATCCTGTTGTGCCTAAGTTAATAGGGCCTGTAATGCCCGCAACACAAGAGCACGATGCAATTTCCAGAAACATCGATTGGCGAGAGAATGTTAAATTACTTTACGGAAAAGTCGAATTTGACAAAAAGGAATTTGTGTCTTGGGCTGCTTTCCGTGCTTCGCTTAAACCTCCACCAGAACACCAGGTCGATATTGTCGCGCTTTTGCCGCTGTTTCTAGAGAACGCTCATTCCGTCGCCATGATTTTACATGGCATGAATGTTGTTAAAGATGTTGTACAACATCTAAACCCCGATCAAACGCCTGTTATAGCAATGGATCAACCACTTTTTGTGATTGCAAAACAGATACAGTGGAACATTCCCAATACACATGGAGAGGATTGTTACGTGGTCATGTTCGGTGGTTGGCATATAGAGATGGCAGCAATGAAATGTATAGGAGAGTGGCTGAATGGGAGTGGCTGGGTGACTGCACTCGTTAACGCCGGAATAGCTAGTACTGGTATCGCAGAGTCATTTCTGAAAGTAAGCCATGTGGCACGAACTAGACATGCGCACGAGATTACCGCAGCAGCCATGTATGTCTTGCAACAAAAGGCATACGAAGAGTACCAAGCATCGGTCCAAGAGTCTGAGCAGCCCTTAGACTTCACCCCATGGTGTGACAAGATGACATCAGATCAACCACAGTTCTGTTTCTGGTCACAAGTGTTGAAGTTAGAGCTATTAGTGCTCGAGATAGTAAGAACGATACGAGAAGGGGACTTTGATCAGTACGTGCAATCAATTGCACGCCTCGTGCCTTGGATGTTTGCACTAGATCGCGTGAACTATGTGCGTTGGCTGTCAGTTCACGTTCGAGACATGTCATCACTGTCACTAACACATCCAAGTGTTTATCAGGAGTTCATATCTGGCGCCTTCGTGGTTAACAAATCAGCTCGCATATTTTCCTCCATTATTGCTCTCGACCACGCACACGAACAAGAGAATGCATCTATAAAGCGGGATGGAGGTGCAGTGGGGCTCACAGAGAGCCCAGGCGCTTTGCGACGTTGGATGATTGGCGGCCCCGAGCTCGCAAGAATGGTGAACGAGTATGAAGTCCAGTCTTTACTTAAGAAGAATGAGACAAAGAAGCACCACGACCAAATGCCCTCCGTTCAAACAACCTTCTTAAAGGAAATTAAAGCTCTAGTTGACGCAGTGGAAGAACTGGGAAGTCCCTTCCGAGAAGACAGCGGTGACTTACTCGTGCTGGATACCAAGGACATCATGCCCAAAGAAGTGGTTGATTCCGTGAATAACATTGAGAAAATAGGCCACGATCAGTATACAGCGTTTGTGAAGGAGCGGTTTGTTGACCAGAAGAAACCAATCACGGATCCGATCAAGAGGAATTAACTTCCGATGTTTAGCCGACTACCAGCCCGAGCCCCTTCCAAACAACAAGCTCAAGTTACAGCATTAAAAGAAGACTGTGCACTGTTTTCAAGGCTGTATATCGCGTGCCAATCTCGGGAAGGAGATCTCCATGATTTTTTCAAACATGAAAACCAGACCTGTCCACCATCATTAACGCAACAAGGACAACTTAGGCAAGGCAATAAAGCTGACCTGGTTAAGTGCCTTAAAGGCACTACTGAAGTTGTTGAGTGTCCACAAGTAGATGCAAAAGTTATTGATGGGGCTGTAGTTGTGCAAATGCTCAACCCAAAAACTGCCTCTACATTCAGATAGTACGTCGCAAGCGTTTTTATACCGTATGTCATCTCGCAACTTCAATCAGCTCAACGCATAGATCTCGTATGGGACACATACAAAGACGACAGTCTGAAGAGCGCCACGAGGGACAAAAGAGGTTCTGGAGCACGTCGCCGTGTGGCGCCTTCGGTGAAAATCCCTCCTAACTGGAAGAGCTTTCTACGTGTCAATGAGAACAAGACAGAACTCTTCCCACTCCAGAGGTATACAAGCACAAGGCAAAGAGGTGTACAGTACGTACGGTAACAAAATCCTGAGCAACACTGCCAGAGCGACATTGGATGACCTTCAACCATGTAATCACGAAGAAGCAGATTCTCGGATTTTTCTGCACGTCCTTGATGCCGCCCTACAGCACCGTCATGTAATGATCAGATCAGTAGATACAGATGTGTTTGTTCTAGCCGTCGCCCAGATACAGAGAATCCCCGACAAGGAACTTTGGCTTGCTTTTGGTACTGGAAAGCAGTTCAGGTATTTTCCCATCCATGATATTGCCGATCGCTTGGTCCGCAGAGAAGCTTGGCTTTACCTGTTTTTCATGCACTTACAGGCTGTGATACGGTTTCATTCTTTGGAGGCAAAAGCAAAAAAAGTGCATGGGACACCTGGAATGTCTTTCCAGAAGTTACGCGTTCGTTTTTGGAGATAGCGACTGCACCGGATAAGCTATCTGATAACTGCACACAGACCATTGAGCGATTCGTGGTACTGTTGTACGACCGCGGCAGCCAGCTTAGTTCCGTTGATGATGCACGACAGCAGTTCTTCTGCAACTGTTCTCGCAGCCTTGATCGCATTCCCCTCTTATGGAGCCAGGTTCACGTGGCGCTACCTGAACTACCAAGTCCATCAGAGTGGGGATGGGGGATGGGAGAAGGACGAGGTTTGGAGACCTGTGTGGACGACCCTTCCCCAAGCGCAGCAAAGTTGCTACGAACTGATCCACTGTTCCTGCAAGAAGGCCCGCAGAGGGTTATGCAAGTGCTCCAAATCCAGTTTGCAGTGTACAGCTCTATGCGCCTGCGCGCGGTGGAAACTGTTTCAGCTAAGAGGCATAAAAAACACACCATTTTTCATTGAGGGTTGGGGATCAGGGATAGCATAATGCTTTCATATAACGTCGCTACTACACAATAAGGTAAACTCTAAATCAAATCACCATAGGTACGGATACTTAAAAAACGCATAGTCATAGTTGTATTCTTATCGAAAATACACAGTGTACATTGTGCATCATATTCATTTCTTGCGAATAACCAATAATTTGATTTTTCAATGAATTTGAAGACGGATGTTACCTAATTTACGGCTATAATCGCCATGTTTACCCATTATTTGAGTTATCTCGATATAATATTATTAATTTATTAATATTTAATTACTTGATATTATTCAAACATCACTCCAAATTGTATATATTTTGTCTAGAGAAGATAATAGAGTGATACTTTTATCATACGTTCGATTCTTTTTCGCAAAACAGGATTTATATAAAACATGAAAATGCTGACTCAGCATGTTTTGGTTAATTTTTTAAAATCCCATTTATTTATTTTCCAGGAATTTTCAGCGATGCCTCTATATCAAAAATTGTTAAGTATCTATAGGTCTACAATCGTGGAAAGTTTCATGCTTTTATCATTAAACGCACATTGCCTTCCCTTAACCGCTAGACTATCTCTTCATATTTTCAAAATATAAGTACCTCGTTACTTACCTTGCGAAGTTTAAAGTCAAAACTCGTACGGGAAGTGCCATTATTTTAACTTTACATTTCGAATTGGGCTTGCCGTCATTACTCAATTCAAAAATGACCGGGACCGAACTTTGAGAGTTGGATCGAGTTGGCCGAAAGATTTTGTGATGTCAATGACTCAACACGTGCCTTTTGGCTATGTTGTCTGTGTCCCGGAGGGAACCGCGTTGAGTCATTGACGTCACAAATCAAGTCACGTGTACCAGATCGCAAACCAGTTGAACGTGGGCTCGAATTTATGAACGGAGTAATGGCGGACGGATTTACTTGATTTTCGTGGGTTTTCGGCCAGCTATTTCTGGACTGTGTTATAATATATCAATCTAGCTTATAGCAATTCGCATTTGTCTAAACCTATTGGATACATTTGCATTAAAAAAAGCGGAAAAGAAAAACAAAAATTTTCGTTGTAGTGGCACTTTAAAAAGGGGTGAGGGTTTCATCGATTTCAGGTCCTTAGGCAGATTGTTCCATCGAGAACCACACCTTAATTTAAAACTCTGTTTTATAAACTCAGATTCAGAGGCAGGAGTACCTTTGTGTCACATGTCGGAAATTATATTCACTGCTTTCAGCAAGTGTAGTGAATCGTGATCTGAGATAAATAGGCATTGACGGAGCCGATGACGATTTTGTACATACAGATGATTTCATGTGTATAACGTCTAGTTTATCCCAGTTCAACATCTTTAGAATTTCATGAGATCTTGCGTCATACAGAACTCGACTGGGTTAATATTCTGGCTGCTCGGTTTTGCAGCCTATAGAGCGTTTTCACTTGACGTCATAGCCGCCATATTGGTGTTCCCGTACAAAAGAATTTAAATTAACTTCTTTTGTTAGGAACACCAACATGTCTGCCCTAGCCTTTGTCATTTGAGTCCTACGGGACTGAGTGAAAACGCTCTATGTAGACGATACAGATCCTTTTTTTTGCATTAACCCAGATCACATCACAATAGTACAGTAAAAAATGGGGTAATGTCAAAGATTCGCAGGTCATTAGCAGCATTTTAAAAGGACAAAAGGATGAATTTGTTTTAAGCCGTCAACTGAACTAAATATCTTTTTAGTTGTTGAGTCAATATGTCCAGACCACGATAAAGTGACTTAAATGTTTTCACCCTAGAGACGTCCATGTCACGAATTTAGAGTTTAGGAGTTCTAGGAACATTTTAAAGATTATGCTTGGAGCCCAATAACATCTACTCAGTTTTTGTAACATATAGGCTGAGCTTATTGGCAAGAAGCCATTCACTTTGTCGAGATTTGCCTCGATGTCCTGAATAGTCTCCGGATAAAGTAACGCTGGTATCATCATTATGAGAGAGCTAAACTCAAGGCATAAAGGGAAGTCATTAATATAAATGATAAATAACAGGGATCCCAGGATAGACCCTTGGAGCACTCCATATGTTAAGTCTCTTAACTCAGATAGATATCCATTTATGCTACATCGCTGGGACCTGACCTATTATGTAGGTACGATTTGAACCAGTTCAGTATGTTACCCATTGTATCATAATTAGAGAGCTTTTCGAATTTATCGATGTAATCAGTCCTTTCAAGTTGCGCGTTAAGAAGGGCGGTTATGGTTGAATGCCGGGGTCGAAAACCAAACTGATAATTTATTCATGCCAAACCGCTAGCTGTAATCCTAGGCTAGCATTTTGCTTTGATCCAACATCGTTAACTGAAAAAACTATATTTGTGCGCGTTTCTCTTTGCCGTAATTCTGAAAACTCTTACATTCTTATTCGATTCCTTATAAAGTCATTGGGCGAGGCTGTATTAGGATAATTTATATAAATAATTCTCGGCCATCTCCTATTTTAAACATAATTTTAAACAGGTAGGAAATCGCATCATACTTTTACTTGACACCATTTTAGGTGATTATACCTTGTTCCTGGATCTTTGGAGTATTTATGATCATCCCTTGGTTCCTGGTTATGAACGTTTCTACGGAACTGGGAGAATGCATTGAAATGTGGCCTGAAAAATGGATGAGCAAGGCTTATAGTATGACTTGGTTTCTGCTGATGGCATTTCTTCCAGTCTCTTTGATGGCTGCTCTATACATCCGAGTCGTCTACACTTTGTGGTTCAAACGTGAAGAGCCTAGTCAACAACAGGTTTGAAACAAGTCCTTTTTATAGTATGGACGCTTTTTTTATCCGATTTAATCATCATCATCATCATCATCATCACCATCATTATCATCATCATCATAAGCTTTATTTATACACGGTATCATTTCATAAAAATACATGTATGCTTTTCCATCTAGCCGTGTTAATTCTAAATGTATGAACATCGTAACAAAATAACAGCTAACCAATGGTAGTACAATTTACTTCTTATCAACCGTGCGCGAGGGCCATGCTGGGAGAATATCGCCAGAGGTCTTTCTCATGGTACGGACCGAGGGAAGCGAGGTCCGTACAATAAACTTAGACCAAGGGCGATATTCTCCCAGTATTGTCCCGAGCTAGTGAGAGTTAATAAGAAATTAATTACAAGGTTTTCCCCAGTAACATATAACTATCCTGTTAGAGAACGGTTGTGGGTTGGGATGAATGAAACCATTTACCTGAAATCATGCAGTATTAAAGTCGGCCAACGTTTATTTTACAGCAAAATACTTCAGTGACAGGGCCATGAAAAATCTGAAAATAGCATGCTGTAATTTCGCGAATATTTGCACCGGCAAATATCGCCAGGATGCTTGTTGTTGCGGCCGTTGTCGAGTGGCTCTTCAAGGCGTTTTGCAGAAATAAATAAACTTTGAGTTTCTTGATGGAATTTCATTAGCCTAAAGAGTGACATTCATTCAGCACATCATTTAATGTCACACATTGATAAAAACATCCAGTGAGAAGTCAAGGCCGTTTTAATACTCTTGTTAGCCATTTTTGTATCCCAAACACACCTCCACACTTTAGAAGTTCGAGTTTCGAACCTTGTCAACCCTTATTTTAAATAAGCTGGCAGGACAGAATAAGGCACAAAGAATCTTTGGCGGAACCTGAGAATATATACTGATCTTTTTCAGGGAGTGATAAAAGTGCGAAAGCGAGTCACCTTGACGGTTGTTACTGTCAGTTTCGTCTTTGGAGTGTGCTGGCTGACTGACGCATCTAACTACCTGATGTACCATTATAACCATTCAAGCGCATTGCTATCATATGCCGCAGCTAATACAATGATCGCGTTTAACTCCGCTATCAACCCGATTGTGTATGCTTTGATCAACCAGCGATTCAGGGAGAAGTTCAAGAAAACGATATGCCGCACTTGCCGCCCAGCAACTAACATGGTGCACTCTGCCAGGGAACCTCAGAGGATAGAAGTTGCTCTTGGTCCCATCCACCCGAGCCAGGAGACAGATAAAAGCTGCAGGAAGTGATGTCTATGTTTCGACCTGCATCACATTTTTGTCTTATTTGACACCTACTTTTTACAAAGAGGATAAATAATAGTATAGTACTAATACTAGTAGTGGTACCAGATAAAAAGAAACGTTAAAATAGCTACCGGCAATAATTTAAATGCAGCATTTTTAGACGTTGACAACCTTGATTTGTGCAATTATAAAATGAGTAGAGTGAAAATCGTGTGTTTCTTATGATGTAGTCACTTCGGATGTAAATCAAGACGCTAAAATACAAATAAAAGCTTATTGGTTACTTGTCGACGTTAACATTTTTAAAGTTTTAACCTATGAACAGGCTTTCTGGGCGAAAAGATTTTCATGGCTTTCTTTTCGCCATTTCCCGGGAAAACTTGTCCAATTTCACTATTGTGACGTCACAATTAAAGATTTTATATATGGAATGTTGACAATATCTCTCAAACTATAAGTGATAATGAAATACAGCTTTCAGTTATGTGTTTTGCTTTATAAGGTGATAACATTAATGTATCTTTTAGATCAGTACGGCGAAAGGCTGAAAAATCCCCATTTATGGCGTCATTGATTGTGACGTCATAAAATTAAAACTTGAGATTCTAAATCGGACAAGTTTTTCAGATTTTAGTGTACTGCTTTCATGCAAGATATCTTGATTGTAGGCTTAATATTGAAGAAGGAGAAAACTTTGAGAGTTTTCAAAATTAATTTTGGCCTGTACGTAGTCACGTGACCAGTAACAATGGCAACTTTAAGTTCAAAATATTTCTCTAACCGGGCCGTATGGTGTGTGTCAATTTTAATTTGATACCATAAATATAACCAAAGTTATAACCCAAGAATTCATGCATCCTATCACGCCCCCACATAAGCTGTTGGCCGCTTTCAGAGCAAAAAATCCCCGGCGTGGACTTGAATACAAAAGACCAGTGCTTGCTGTGATACAATCATTATTAGTTATGACAAATCAAAGAAAATTTCGCCTAGCTGAAAAATGGCATAAAAACATCAATCGAAAACGGACAATGTAGTTGATAAGAACCAGCTAAAGCTTTATAATGCTGAACCTTTCAACTCTCTATAGCAAGCCGACATATTTACTTAAATTTCTTAGAGGAGTGGTTTGGAATTTTGGGCAACCAAATGGAATTGAATTGGAATGGAATGGAATGTTAGGCAATCCAAATGAATCGAATTTGGAGAGTTAACAAAAGCGAACCAAGCTCCTATATACAATTGCTTTAAACTTTCTTTTTTATTATTTAAGAAACAGCTTTTTTTTCTCTTATCAAAAAGGATTCTATAGTGTTTTTTTTAACCGAAGTAAAAAAGAGATAAAACATCATACGCATGACGTTCTGCCACCCACCTTCCCCCTTTCCTACTCGTTTGCTAAAACAAGGAAAAAATATGGTTCAAGATACTAAAAGAACGAATTGATCGTGGATATCATTCCCGCGCCGTATAAGTGCATCATCCTGTTCAGGCATCATTTCTCACTTCTATCACTTTCAAGGGAACACATCAACTCACAGTTGACTTTACTCCCAATGTGTGGCTTCATAACTCAGTTGGTGGAGCATCGCACCGGTAACGCGGAGGTCATAAGTTCAAATCATTGAAGCCCTGAAGTTTTTTCAGGCTCCTTATCTTTGGAATTGCTTAAATGGCAAACACAAATGCAAGGATCATTTCTTCACTTTACGTTCTCTATCCGTAATTTATATTTGATTCACAGTTCATGATTTATTCAATTTATTTACTTTTTGATTCGCCTCTGCAAACAAAATATGTTTGACTCAACTTTTAATGTCCGTGTACTCATTTGTTGTAAACGGCTTCTTTTTCTTTTTCTTAGTTTTTTCTTTTTAACAGTGTTGTATTATGTATAGCTTCAATTGTGAATCAAAACAATAAACAATAAAAAAAAAACCTCTGCAAACACCGCTCCTTATTTGAAGTCACCAAATGTGTTATTCAATTTGCTAAGAAGTTGTTACAGTCATATTTGGATTATCAAAATAAAAATATTAACCTATCAATTCGCTAGAACAACTTGCTTCCAATCTCCCTGGACCGAGGGGTTTTCAAATATGGTACTACGCAAATAATGATTATTCGGAAGCTGTGAATGCACGTTACACGTTTCATCCCACTTATGGGTTTTTGGTATAGCTTCAATGTGTATATCAAAACAATAAACAATAATAATAGTAAAAAAACCTCTGCAAACAACACTGCTTATTGAAGTCACCCAATGCGTTTACTAAATCAAAACAATTACGATTTCAACGCATTAATAGTGTTAATCAATAAGAGTTGTTTTCTATAACATCGTAACAAAATTGTTTAGAGGGACTGGAAATACAAATACACTCACAAATTCCAGAAACGAAAGGCACAGAGCAAGAGAAATCCTACTCATGAAACATAAAAAGATTGAAGACTTTGAAAAACACGCTGTAAGAAATCTTTGTATTGAAATTTAAGCCTGGTTTTCAGTTGCGACACAACCATAGCATAACGAATTAAGCGCAAGCATAAAGCCCCAGCTAAACGTTCCAACATCAGTGTTGGTCAACAAATGTCGGAACGTTTAGCCGGGCTTAAGAGATTCGCGTCAGATTTTGCTTAAATGCATCTATCAACTACCATCAAGCCAGTTTTCACATTGCCATAAAAAAAAAACTTGTGTCGTTGCATGCTCTGACTGCTTGTGTTTGCACTTGTTCTTGTGTCGTTTGTGAAAACCAGGGCCAAATGATATGATTTACAGTATTTAGACAAGTCACGATATAGAATCTAAGATAATCTATTTCTGTTTCAAGATGATTAGTTAACCGAACAATTTCTGTCGAGGACTACACATTAAGAAAGTTTTTGAAGTTTTCAAACTTGCTGTGTAGTTTCTTTGTTGCTAAAGATGATGATGATAAATGCATGTAAAGCTCAGTCTATTAAAAGTAAACTGTATTCAGTTTAATTACTTTCAAAAGATCGAAAAAGTACACTCGTTCTCTAGCTCTACCTAATTAACCTCCCCTCCATAATTCCCACAAGCCCTCATCCCCGCATTCCGGTCTCTTTGCAAGCCTCGAAGTCCAATTCGCCACTTTGGAAACGAGATGGAAAGTGGGCCGAGTGAACTTTCGCAACGACTTCTGGGACTGTTACTGGGGACAGAGACAAAAGAAGCATCCCCTGTAACGATCCCAGAAGTCGTTTCGAAAGTTCACTCGGCCCTGTTTCCTCAGTTCTCGTTTCTAAAGTGGCGAATGAAAGTCTGGCCATTATAAAAGCAGTTTTTACTATTTTCTTAGCGCCCTTTGTTCCCTTTTTTGAATTCTCATATTTAATTGCTTGATGTTCCCCGTGGAGTTTCTTTGTGTGCTCTGTGTTGATTCCTCGTGGCAAGAGGTTATTTTTCATTACTGAACTGTAGACTTAATTTAAAACAAAGTTACATTCAAAGATAATTTTCATAATGATCTTTTTACACCTACTAGGCGGATAGTTTTTAGCAAAACGATTCCATATAAAAGGATTAGTACATGTACATGCAGTTACTTCATAAATACTTTCATTGGTTTAAAAGACACAGTAGAAATAAAATTAAAAAGTTATACATGAAAACTACTTTTCGCCTCAGGTAATTATTTCTTGTGTAAATGTTTTTACATGTATCTTATTAAGGTTGTAGAAAGTTTCATGGACGATGCAGAAACAGAAAGTCGCTTCTTTGTCAAAACAAAGTTTCATATTTTCCAAAAATCATTATCCCGAACGATATATGAAACCAGCTAAACAAACCATGCACTCCACCCACATTAATTTGCTTTAAATTCTTAAGTTGTTTTGAAGGTTTTAAAAAATAATAAATTTTTTTGGTTAAATACATTATTGATTTTCTCATCCGACAGGGGTTCACGGTTGACAACACGTGTCTATAAAGTCGCAGTGAACGGTTTTAAAATTTAACGAACAACCCACGGTTAGTGGCATAAAAGACGCAAGCCGTGCATTCAAAATTTAAATCAAAAAAGCTTAATCTATCTCAGCTGGATTCAAACTTGCTCAGAAAAACATTTGCCAAGCTAAGCTCTTCCGTTTGTAGCTTGGTGGACGCTTAAGGATCTTCACGGTCAGACAGACTGCTTCACGGTGAAACTAACTCGGTAGCTGCAAAAGAGGAACATGGCTTCTTTAAAGCGCAAAGGAGGAGGCGGAGTACCCAACAAGTGTTGCTCATGTTGGGTCAAAATTTGGCGCGTTTTGAAGCAAGATATATTGCTTTTTATGATCATAATCGGCGTGGTCATCGGGTTTATAATCGGAGCTGCAGCGAATCCTTCCGTCAACGAAATCGTGAATCCCGAGGAAAAAGCTACGACCATAATGTTGATCGGTTTTCCTGGCGAGCTGTTTATGAATATGCTGAAAATGTTAATCCTGCCCTTGATTGTAGCCAGCCTGATCTGCGCGCTAGCTACGCTAGACTCGAAAGCGACCGGAAAAATCGGGAGACGCACGGTATTGTACTACCTTACCACGACCTTTTTGGCTGTTATCCTGGGGATAGTTCTGGTTGTTAGCATTCGCCCGGGTGAATCGGGTGATAAAGGCGAGACGGAAGAGGAAAACAAGATAGCTGAGCCACATCGTAATTTGGATTCTTTCCTCGACTTGATAAGGTAGTACTTTTTTAAAACTTTCACAAATTTCGTTTTGTAAAATATTGCTAAACAGTACTATAGGAAAATAACGGTAAAAAGCTTTTATTGCGATGGTCACACTTTAGGATTTCATCCACAAACTCAAAAGGTAGAACCCCCCAGACTCAAACGTTAGAATCAACCTGCTCGACTCATGCAGGGTGCCAGGGTAACTCGGATGTTGAAAGCTTGGGCCGTTAATTTTTTTTAAAATACACACTTTCATGTAGCCAAAACAACCAACAATACACGAAAGCACTGTTCAATAGCTTTCATCATGAATGGTTTATCAGTAGATTAAAGTCAGATCCACTATGTATGTGATTCAAAGCCATTACATGGTTAGTTTGAATTATTTGTTGTTACATTTAAACAGCCTCGGAAAGAGGTTTGAGCGGGTATTTATAAATAGAAAAGCGCTTCAGGTCGTTAAGGATGTTGAAATAAAAAAGGGACATTTGGATTTGAAGCAACTGACAACGAAAACACATCGATAGTTTTCTTGTTGCTGTCGTGTCATGTTTAAAGTCCTCGTTTTTGAGTAACCTAAATAATTAAGTTTTCTATTCCGTCAGTTGTACATGCAGTCACCAAAGTCTTTGTGACGGTGTTTGTTTTGTTACAAGTTTTTAAAATTGAAAACGGTGCCAATTGCTTTTTTCATTAATATCGGGTAACAAATTTGCAATTTTCAGACTTGAATTGATCACGTTTTGTAGTTGCATAAAAAAACGTAATATCAAGAGTTTTAAAGAAATAATTAATATTGTTTTGTATAACTTGAAAATACTTTAAAAATTTTCTCGCCATGAGAGCCTCGGAATCATGCTGTTTGGCATCTGTTACGCGCGAGTTTTTCACAGAAAACAACATTACGAAAGGTTCCAGGCTTTTGTTACTGAAAAAAAATCAGATGTAAAATTTATCATTCTGTTTTAAAAGTGTCGGTAAAAACTTAAAACTTGAAAACCAGAAACTAATCTAATCACAAATAAACCTCAAATGGGATATATTTGACTGTTGTTTGAAATAGTAAATTTCGAAATATACCTTTTTTATATGAATGGAAGTGAAGTCTCACTTGTATTTGGGCAAAATCACGGTGTCCTCTCGCCAGGACAAATCTAAATTTCAATTCTATTGTACGTAATTCATTTCAATATCCTTTGGCAGTTCTATCTTCAATCTTGATCTTAACACTTTTTAACCTGAGACCAATTTTTAGTCAAGTAACGTGGTTCTTGATAAATCTAAATCCTGACATTCGAGCAGTCAATGAAAACTTAAAGTGTGGCTATTCAAATGAGAGCTTCGAGAAAGTTATTGAGCAGTACTTTCCTGTCGGGTGTTGTTTATTTCTTTGGGTCTTTTATAAATGAAAAACAATGAATTTGAACTTGGCCATTGCTAGAAGTGAAATCACGAAGGGAATTCATTGTCATTTTCATTTTGACCTCTTGAACGACGTGCTTGATAAACAGTGTCATTTCATTTCCAACCAATAAGCAATTTCGGTGCGTGGAATGATAAGATAATAATTTTGCCACATGCACGGAGTTTATGAAAACAACGTTTCAACCGGGATCATTTGCATTCAATCAATCGAGCCCACTCCACCCATTCTATCCCAGTCAATATAACTGTATGACAACGATTGCAGTCAGTAAGTAAAATAGGTTACTAGAGGTTTAAAAAAATACAAGCAATCACAGTTTTCCTGTTTTCTTCACATTCAGGAGCTGTTTTCCAAAGAATATCGTTGAAGCAACCTTCCGCCAGGTAAAAAATATACACAGATTTATCCTCCTATATTAAAAAAAATATACAGTTAGTCAGTCAGTCAGGTCAGTCAGTCAACCGGACGGACGGTCGGTCGGACAGTCGGTCTGTCAGTCGGTCTGTCAGTCGGCCGGTCGGTCGGTCGGTCAGTCGGTAAGTCAATGAATCAGTCAGTCATTCAGTCACTCAGCCAAACAGTCAGTCAGTCAGTCGGTACAATCAGTCAGTCAGTCAGTCAGGCCGTCCATCAGTCAATCAGTCCGTCAGTCAGTCAGTCCGTCCGTCAGTCAGTCAGTCAGTCATCAAACCAGTCCTTCAGTCAATCAGTCGGTTAGTCATTCATCAAAACAATTGGCGGTCGGCCAGTCGGTCAGTCAGTCAGTCGGTCGGTCGGTCGGTCGGTCGGTCGGTCGGTCGGTCGATCGGTCGGTCGGTCGGTCGGTCGGTCGGTCGATCGATCGATCGATCGATCGATCGATTGGTCGGTCGGTCAGTAAGTCAGTCAGTTATTCAGTCATTCAGTCACTCAGCCAAACAGTCAGTCAGTCAGTCAGTCAGTCGTTACAGTCAGTCAGTCAGTCAGTTAGTCAGTCAGTCGGTCGGTACAATCAGTCAGTCTGTCCGTCCGTCAGTCAATCAGTCCGTTAGTTAGTCAGTCAGTCATCTAACAGTTCACTTCTTTAGTCAATCAGTGGGTTAGTCATTCATCAAAACAAACGGTCGGTCAGTAAGTCAGTCAGTTATTCAGTCACTCAGCCAAACAGTCAGTCGGTACAATCAGTCAGTCGGTACAATCAGTCAGTCAGACAGTCCGTCCGTCAGTCAATCAGTCCGTCAGTCAGTCCGTCAGTCCGTCAGTCAGTCAGTCAGTCAGTCATCTAACCAGTCCTTCAGTCAATCAGTCGGTTAGTCATTCATCAAAACAATTGGCGGTCGGTCAGTCGGTCAGTAAGTCAGTCAGTTATTCAGTCAGTCAGCCAAACAGTCAGTCCGTTCGTAAGTTAATCAGTCATCTAACCAGTCCTTCAGTCAATAATTAGTCAGTCATCCAACCTTGTCTGTCAGTACGTCAGTGAGTCTGTAAGTCAAAGTCAGTCGGATATCCAGCCAGGCCACGGGCAGAGGATGGATAAATCTCTATCCAATGGATAATACAATTGGTTTTGTTATCGTTTATCTATCTGATTTATCCAGTGGATAGCGTTATATACCCACTGTTTGAACAATCACGCACATACAATCAGTCAATCAATCAGTCAATCAGTCAATCAGTCAATCAGTCAATCAATCAATCAATCAATCAGTCAATCAGTCAATCAGTCAATCAGTCAGTCAGTCAGTCAGTCAAACAAGGAATCGGAGAATTAACTCTGTGTGTCAGTCAGTCAGTCAGTCAGTAGGTCAGTCAGAAAGACTGGATGAGTCGGCCAGTCGTTAATATCCAACCAGTCCGTCGCGTATGTCAGTGTGCGAATCAGTCATTCACCTAACTAGTCCGACTGCATGTCAGTGGGTCTGTTAGTCATCTAACCAGTCCTTTAGTCAATCATTCAATCGGTCAGTCAGTCAGTATACAGTCCGTCAGTCAGTCGGTCGGTCACTCAGATCTCAGAAGTGATATTTTTATGGTTCATTTTCCACCAGAAAAATACAAAGTATAGTTCCATTCCAGCGAAGACCAAGTCTTACAACAAAACTGTTGATGTCAACGCACTTAATCCAAACGACACTACAACTGTGTACAACAATGGGACCCATAACTACACCACAGTCAGCCACCTCATCTACTCTGCCTCGGACACAATCCCAGCTGGCCAGAAGATCGCTAATGAGGGAGGAATGAATGTGCTCGGCTTGGTTGTGTTTTCAATCGTGTTTGGAATTGTTCTTGGGAGGATGGGCGACAAGGGAATACCTTTGAAAGCTTTCTTCGAGACTTTGAATGAGGTCGTAATGAAGATGGTGACCTTAGTCATGTGGTATGTCAAAGATCTTTAATATTGTTTTAAATTTCATTTTAGAGCAGTTTTTAATTGAGTGTCGTAACACCAAAACCAAAGTAGTTACTGGTCAATCTCAACAGACGCAGACATTTAATTCTGAAAAAAGGTTTGCAAACATGCATGGCACGAAAATAAAGTGTTGTTACTTATTTTCCGTCTTGTATACTGTATGTTGTTGTTCATTTTTATCCTTGGTTCAATTTTAATTTTCCTTTGTTTTATATTCATTATCATACATTAACATAGAAAAGAACGATGGAAAATCAAAATTGAACCAAGGATAAAATTGAACTACAACATATACACCAAATTGAAGAAACGTTGTCAGGAAAAAAGCATAAACCATAAAAGATACGACAAGATGGAATCCTGGGAACAAGACAAATAAGGTTGGCTAACATTCCATTTATTAAAGAAATAAAAAACGCGCCGAGTGCATTGTTGAGTTATATAAGCACGCGGGAATTTTTAAGAACACAAGAGAAGTGCAGAGAGGTACGAGCCAAAGGCGAGTGCTTCTCGCACTTCTCGAGTGTTCTTAAAAATCCCCAAGTGCTTATATAACTCAACAATGCACGAGGAACAAGTTTTTTTAAATTTCTTTTATAAAATAAAAACGGTTATAATGAACCTTGCGTCACGCGCGTGCTTTATCGAGTTGTAATGAACTCGGTTTAACCAATCATAGCGCGCGCATTTCCCTGAGCATTTTATAATGATGTTTAAAACTTATTCCTTTCTAAACGTTTTTCAGAGGATGATTTGGAGCATACTTTGTTATAATAATGTGCAATTTATCTGAGGAAACACAATTGTATAAGGACTAGCGCTCGGAACTTCAGCTTTTTAAATTATTTTACGGTGGCCATTTAACCTTAGCACCTCAGTTGATAAAAACAAATTTTCATGTTTAAACTTTTTACCCGACAACATTTTCTCAATCAGGTGTATATGATCAACAATTCTCTGTACTATTCTCCGTTTTAATGATATGTAAAAACTTCCCCAGGTACTCCCCCATAGGAATCTGTAGCATGATTGCTGCCAAATTAGCCGCCATGGCAGACATACTGGACGAGCTGAAGCTGCTAGGAATGTTTATGGTGACAGTCATTGTGGGTCTGTTGATCCACGCCCTTGTTGTGTTGCCCATCATCTATCTCGCCTTCACGCGCAAAAACCCGTACAGGTTCATGAAGGGCCTGCGCGAAGCAATGGTGACCGCTTTTGGTACAGACTCAAGGTAAGTCTGACTAACACACGTTGGTAAGGTAAAGTTCAGGTCTCCACGAGCAACAAGTGCAGGCCCACACGGCCGAAGCTTTAACTGGTTTTCGTAGCATAAGGCAACTACTAGGAATATTGCAACTCCCTGCGGAATGGGATGCTAGTCCATCGCAGGGTTACCCCCAGCATTCTGTTGCCAGTACCCATTTATACACCGGGATGAAGAGAAACAATGTGGAGCAAAGTTTCTTGTCTCAGGAAACAACACGACTGCCGAGACCAGGCCTTGAACCACAGACCTTCAGATCTGAAGTCCAACGCGCTAACCACTACACCACCACACAGGCTAACCACTACACCATAGCACAGGCTAACCACTACACCACCACACAGCCTAACCACTACACCACCACACAGGCTAACCACTACACCACCACACAGGCTAACCACTACACAGGCTAACCACTACACCACCACACAGGCTAACCACTACACCACCACACAGGCTAACCATTACACCACCACACAGGCTAACCACTACACCACCACACAGGCTAACCACTACACCACCGCACAGGTTAACCACCACACCACCACAAAGGCTAACCACTACACCACCGCGCCTTCACAACACGCGTTGGTTCAAGTGCAAATGTGTCACACTATATTTAATGGTAACTGTTTCCTGGGAGAGGGGTGCTGCCACATGGGGTGTTGCCATAAGTTTGTTTAACTGCAAAAACCGTGGACGAAGATCCTGCTGGTTTTTCGTTGGATCTCACAGGAGGAGACCTAATCAGCTAAAATGAATCAATATACTAACGAGAAGTCCAAGGACTACTGCAAAGCTGATACAACGAGTAAATATATTTCAAACAATATTTCGGCTGGCCAGACCAGCCTTCTTCAGGTTACAAGATGTTACTAAATTATAAAATGAAAATAGACAAACCTAACATTAGATCCAAACCTACTACTGTCTCTGAACACTTTCTTTCCCATTCTAACCATTCCAACACGGACATGCAACTTATTCCACTAGAAATAATTCGAAATTCACGGGATTCTATTCGAAAAGCCAGAGAGTCGTATTTAATAGATAGAGCGAAAACACTAGAACCACGTGGGTTGAACAGACGTGATGAATTGTAGTTTACGTATACTAGCCTTATCTTTAGTTTTTATTATCTTGTAGGTCATTTCCGCCACTCCTCTTTTTTTGAATATGTATTGCAACATTCTCCTTTATATAATGTTGTATTTTCATTTTATAATTTAGTAACATCTTGTAACCTGAAGAAGGCTGGTCTGGCCAGCCGAAATATTGTTTGAAATATATTTATTCGTTGTATCAGCTTTGCAGTAGTCCTTGGACTTCTCGTTAGTACATAAATAAGTGCATGCTGAAACTAGGATAGAAAATGTTGATGTTTTGGCTTGGCTTGACAAAGAATAAAGATGTTTAGGTTTAAAGGCGGTCTCGTTGTGAGACGTGAGACAAGTTGTCTTAAGTGGTTACATCTACATTTACATGATTTACTTGGTTACATTGGGCAATGACGCTTGCAACTTGTCTCACTCTTGTCGTTGACCTCGGCACAGAGGAGCAATTTATTGTAATTGGTTGTTTGTACAAATCGTGTGGAGACGCGGTGGTCTAGTGGTTTGTGCGTCGGACGTTCGACCTGAAGGTCGGTGGTTTGATCCTGGTCTCTGTCGTCGTGTTGTTTCCTTAGACAAGAAACTTTGCTCTACGTTGTCTCTCTCCACCCTGATGCATAAATGGGTACCGGAGACATATTGCTGGGGGTTAACCCTGTGATGGACAAGCATCCCATCCAGGGGGAGTAGTCATACTCTCAGTCGCTTCGTGCTACAGAAACCGGGCTAAGCATTAGGATTGTGAAGACTTACCCTTTACCTTACAAATCGTTTCGTAATATCAATAGGCAGCACTTAAAGGGACAATTTCCTGCCGAAATATCGAAATTTTGCTTTCCTTATTCCCATGTTATATTGCCAAATGCCACCACATATACAACTAAATTGGATGAAAACATTCGACGCCTTTACATTAACGAAATATCAGCTGGGACAATGTGCCCTCAGAAAATTCGTTGCAGAATTGCTGCAATTGTTGCTAAGAGAAGAAACGAGTTTTACGTCTTGTAATGATTGCGGCAATGAAAGAGTTGGGTTGCGGTTTTAATGTCGTGACACCCTGCTGATCTGAAAGTGCGTCCGCTAAACAACTTTCTGAGAACACAACAATCCTTTGGCTAAAATTTTTGATTAGCCCCTCTAATTCAGTTTCAGACCTCTAAGTATACTGTCAATTGAGTTTCCCGGAACTTATTGTCGACTCCTTGTGCATTTTGTTTCCCATAGTTCTGCGACTTTACCGACCACCATTCGCTGTGTCGAGGAGAAGAACGGGATTGACCGTCGCATCAGCCGTTTCGTTCTTCCGTTAGGCGCTACCGTCAACATGGACGGAACTGCGTTATACGAAGGCGTCAGCGCCATTTGGATCGCGCAATTGAACCGCATTCCACTCGCACCGGGACAGATTGTCACCACAGTGTAAGTATGATAATAAACTTCTTCACTTCGTGGATATTTGCGGCATTGTTCGTTACTTCACGAATACTTTTAAGAATCTGATCGGCTCTTTCACCTTTGACTTTTCAACGAATAAACTGCGAGCACGAGTTTCTGTGGACTGATATTAGTTAGTGAGATCATGAGCGGTACGCGTGTACGTTCCCCACTCTCCACCCGAAAGCTTTTCTCTTTCGAGGGAGAGCGCGGCCAAAACAGAAGCTCTGGGGTCGAGAATGTCGTGTTTTTAGGGCTGTGCCTTTACTGTGATGGACAGCGCAGCGCTGTGATGTATAACGCTATTTGTAGACAGCGAAAGAGCGCATGCGCTTGGTGTGCATAAACTGTAGTATTAGCGGGAAACCCTCAATAAAATCAAGCCAAGATGCCTGATTAATTTTCCATGTCGTTTTGAGCTTAGAGACAAGCGCTTAAAATGTGTTTTATTTCTATTGTAAATATAGCATGCATAGCAGCCGCCGATTTATTAATAGGGCGAAATTGCGAGGACGCGCGCGCGAGGGGAACGCGCGAAGAAGAGAGTGGGTCAAATCTTTTCTTCGCACGTTCCCATCTCGCGCGCGTCCTCGGAATTTCGCCCTATAAATAAACTGGCGCCTGTTACGCAGGCTATTGTAAATATTACCCAAATTAGTTAATTTCCATCCGGTCACCACTTTATTCCCATACAAAATGAATAAGATTACTCGATCTTGTTACCTGACACCGTGACATTTTTCCAAACTTTTTTTCCCCGCCAGGTTGACAGCTACTGCAGCAGCTATCGGCGCGGCTGGCATCCCATCAGCAGGCCTGGTTACCATGATAATTGTTCTACAAGCTGTCAATCTTCCGACGGAGGACATCGGACTCATTCTGGCAGTTGACTGGTTTCTGTAAGTTTATTCAGTTTTTGTCTGTTGTCTGTTGTCGGTTTAATTCCTAATTCCTTTGCTTCCCGCGACGAAGGAAGAAAATAGTAGGCGTCTGAGCGCAGGCTACAGCTTGGCGGGAGCTACAGTAACCACATGTTAGCTTGTGTGACAGGCACATGAAAGGAGAGAAAGAAGGAGACTTGAGCGCACGCACGACGCGTGAGGAGAGTGTGCCCTGGAATTCCCTCTCTCTTCCCAGGCCTTTCTAGTGCCCTCCGTGCAGGGCAGCCGCTCGCTTGACCGCTGTGAAGGGGTCAAGCCCAAATCATATCGCCCAGAAGGACGTCGGACACCTCATTGAGATTTATATAACAGAGTAACTGGTAGCTTTCAGTTGAGGTTAGGGGTAGCAGTTTACAGCTATTTCAATTTAGGTTGTCGGATGAGAGGTTCAAGCGTACGCAACGAGACCGCAAGTAACTATGGGTGGTTGTAAATTGGTCTTAGCTTAGTTCGCGGTTTTTGCGTTTGTTAGTGCAATGAGTGAGGTGGATGTTAGCACCATAAATGTTTGCCTTCGCTGTATGGACGAGGTATTTTAAATTGCTTTGGTCAATTTATCGTATACACCTAATAGATGGTTTTCATGTTACGTCATCGCCGCCATGCTGGTGGACATAAACAATAGTTCTCTCATTAGCTCCTTTTGTTCGTCCACCAGCATTTGTTCGTTTCACTATTGTTTTCTATGTCTCTAGAGATTGGTTGCAAACCACCTATTGCAGTAACGTCATAGAAAAATGAAAAATGAAAAAAGCCAAATAGGAATTAATTAGCTTAATCATCATTCACAGCGACACGCGGCACGATTAAGCGTTCAGCATATGATGCCCGATTTAGGGTGTTAGCTCTATTGTACATTGTACACATTCATTGTATTAGGTAAAATTATGTATTCTAATATATTCTAGGGTATTGTATTCTATTGTATTGTCGTTCTTTTGTGCTCTAATATTCTATTGTTTTAACAAAAGAATAAGTGTTACCCCTAAATCGCGCATGGTATAGCGTTCAGCGGCTATTGTTAATTTAAATTAAGCGTGCAGCGACTATTGTTATTTGTATGTCTAACTAATTCCTATTGGCCTTTTTTCATTTTTCGTTTTTAAATTTTTCATTTCTCTATGACAACGTTATTGCAATTAGGTGTACATAAAAATCCCAAAGTACCTTGCGGTCTCGTTGCGTACGCTTGAAGCTCTCATCCGATAACCTAAATTGAAATAGCTGTATATAGTTAAACTTAGGACTAAGCAACCCGAGAAGCTTAGTGGTACGGTAGGCTATGTAAGCCTAAGCCTAGCTGAGGTCACAGGTTCAATCCTGAGTGGGGATTTTATATTTTCTTTTTTACACTTAAAAAAATTATTGAAAATAATTTTTTTAAGTGTAGTTTCGACATTACGTTATATAAGTTTCAATGAGGTGTCCGACGTCCTTCTGGACGGTATGATTTAGGCACAACCCTGTGAAGGTTGATCATTTGGTGTCACATGTCGCTGTTGTTCCTTTAGGGATCGTTTCCGCACATGCGTCAATGTCATGGGTGATGCTCTTGGAGCCGGAATTGTTGATCATTTGTCACGTGACGACATCAACTTCAGTGAGCTGGACGCCAACGATGAGACACCGCTGAAACAGAACGGCGGCGCACTCGACGAAGGGGCTGAAGAAGAAGACGACGAAGATGATCCGATGAAAATGACCAGCGTTTAGTAGAAAACAGTCTCAAGGCGGTATTACAATAGTTAATAACACTAGGAAACGTTACCTAGTATAACCCCGCCTTAAGGGGACTGTAGCTCGCGCGCTTTTAGATGATTCTTAAAAAGAAATAAAATCGTCTTTGAATTCATGAATGAAAAAATAGAGTTAGAAAACGCTGTTTTTATTCAGTTACGTTAGTATTTGTTAATGTTTCATTGCTGTAATTCATTTATTATATTTGAGGGGGTAGTTTACGTAATACCATGTACACAAAGAAAAATACCGAAATAAAGAAATTGAATTTTATTTTAATATCTCATCAGTCTTCGTGTAAGAGCTTATGAAACGCATGATATACGCGCATTATGAGCATGCATGCATGTATTCGTTCCTTCGCACATTCATTTAAATTCATCATAATCATTCATCATTGGATGCTATAGGGATGATATCTGTTTACAAACATTCTTTTTGTTATTCAAATGTGCCAACCACTGGAACAAAAGAACCTTTTGTTTCGGCAGCCAATAAGGCTCTGGTTGGACATTAATAACAACTGGTGACGTCATTGATATCTTCCCTATTACTGGAATGATATCCCAATGTCCATACGCAAAAAGCAAACTAAACAACAATTTAAAAGAGCACTTTACCAATATTATTTTGCTCAGTATTAATCACTGTATCAATCTCTTTTTCTTAAAAAAAAAATTGTAATTTAGTTATAGGGCAATAATTAGTTTACCTATATCTTGCCCTTCTCCATTTTTTTTTCTATCTTGATAACTTCAAATAACGTTTGTAATAACAATAAATGGAGTAAATAAATAAAAAAATAATAATAATAATAATCATTCATTCATTCATTCATTCATTCTTTCATCCATGGAAAAACTCTCCCGTTTGTGTTTAGGTTTATTATTTGCCTCAGCTTTCTTGTCGTTCCAGGTTTTTCTTTCAAATTTTTGTTTTCGAACTTGTTTTCAGGGAGATGGGGAAGGAGAGGGTGAGGGTTAGCGTTAGGAGAGAAGGAAAGGAAGGTCTGACACTAAAGCATTTTAGCTTTTGTCGAACATCAGTGTTTCTCTGCCCGTCCTAACGAGTAGGGGTTATGGGCGATTGAAAACAAAATGCTCACCTGGATTTTCAAAACTTAATGGAACCTCATGACGTGTTTCTTATACCGTTTTTGACAGAAAAGCTATCCCTTTAATATACCTATCATTGAAAATGGTACCCCTTTCATATACCTTTCACTGAAAATGGTACCCCTTTCATATAGCCTTTACGTGCGTATGTTTGATATATTTTAAAAGGCGCATTTTATAATACTTCAAAGGCAGTTTGCCCTACCCTTTTTATACTTCAACTCGTGTTTTCCCTACCCTTTCCTATACTTCGTGAAATCCCTACCCTTTCATATACCTCTAGCCTCAAAAAGGTACCCCTTTCGGGCGGAGCATCCCCGTATAGCCCATTGTAGGGAGTACCCCGCTCCCTCTCCCGGGGGACCGCCGCCACTAGTCGATGCCAGTTTGAAATTGACACTTCAACTTGAAACATAAACATGATAAAGGCTGAACTTTTCAAGTTTTGGTGCGAGAAACTGGCGCATGCGTCCTCGTGACAGTGTCCTTTTAAGGGGCGAAACACTAGACTTCTGAGAGAGGGTGGGAGAGGGGGGGGGGGGGGGGGGGGGGGGCGGGTTGTGGTTGGGTGATCTGATCTTACTGACGTCCGATCTCATTGTCATAAGTGTATGTTATGTGCTGTGTCGCTGCGTCGCTGCAGGAATGTTTTTTGCTAACAATACAAAGCTTCAAGTCGGGCTTTCGCAGTTGCAGTATATTATATCCCCCACCACATTAGAAATCTAGTTGTTCGTCCCTAAATTCCAGGGTTGATAAGCTCCTACCTGTAATAGTCATGGAGACCGCTAAAAAGTGAAGGATGGTTGCTATATATATTACCATAAAATTTACTCCACTCCAGTCAAAAGGTCTTCTTTATTTTGACTGAGAGCGATAAGCACATGTTGCGTGCATCTTTCAATCAGACTTGATTCGCAGTTCACGTAAAAATCCCTCATCAAGTTACCAACGTTTTGGTGCATATTTTGTGTAACAAGTTTCGTTGATCTGTTATGTTTAAAGTCTCTTGAATTGCGACTTTGCATTTGGCAGGAACATAAAATTTACTCTTATCGTTCTGTTGGTACTTGATATTTCAATCGGACAGATTAGGATCACAAAGCATAACTCGGCATAGTCATGACAATCGCACAAGGGAAATATGCTTGCATTGTTATTGGCTGCAATAATTGATTTTGCACACGTCATTTTATAGGTCATTATGTTTACAGCTATCCGCTTTCATAGTAAAGTATAAAGTTAGGTCTGTGACGTCCAACACGACAACTTCACGCAAAGCTGAAATGTCCTCTACAGTTGAACTTGCGAGGTACGTATCTTAGTAACTGTCTTATCTGTGTATTTATGTCTGTCCGTTCAGTAATTTGCATCATACACCGCAGAATATTACATAGAATTTTGAATTCTGACTTTGTGACTGATAGCGAGACTGGTGAAGGTCGAAAAACTTTTCAAAATGGAATTTCTAATTAGGTTGACGGAAACCAGGAGCTATAAAGGCTATAAAGGATGCATATCTCTTTTATCAGTCTTCTCAACTGCTATCGGTCCTATCGGTGAATAACTAGGTTTTCGAGTAGACCATGCAAGCAGTCTGTCATATTTTTGTCAGATAAAGATCAAGATGCGATGGATTACCAAACGGCAAGCGCATGTTACACTACTATCTAAAAAAAAACAGTTTGCGAGGAGAAGAGTCCAAGAAGAGAAACGGCATTTAAAGCCTTTTGAATTTGAAAAATGAATGTTCGAAATCGAAACGGAACCGAATTACAAAAGTACTGTTCAGTAGCGTATTTAGTATTTTGAATAGTTGCATAGCAATTTCGTCAAACAGGAAATTTTTAGGTTTATTCCGATTATCCTTCAATATCTTGGGTCAATAAAGCGATTGCTTGAATGCGATCTTGATATGTACTAATGAGATTCCCAAAAGGCACTAGAAACTACTGAGGCTGGTTCTCTGAGACCTCAAAGGGTACAAGTGGGGTAAAAGACTGCTTGCTCTACCTTCCTCCTTGAGCAAGGAAGTTCGGCTAACTGAAAGCGACCTTAGATCATCTAATTTGAAAATCACGCTG
Source organism: Dendrophyllia cribrosa (assembly GCA_024195265.1). NCBI lineage: Eukaryota > Metazoa > Cnidaria > Anthozoa > Scleractinia > Dendrophylliidae > Dendrophyllia > Dendrophyllia cribrosa. The sequence goes on from JAJLRJ010000010.1 coordinate 23,128,895, forward strand.
TAGGCGCGGCGCGGGATGTCAAATAGTCTTCCTTGGCATTCTGACAGTGGATTTTATGACTTTGGCCATCACGCCAGTTTCAGCTATCTCTGATCTGCACACGTACATACCAGAGCAAGATCGAAGGGTGGATACACTTATCCGCCTTGTTGAGCTTGAGAATGAGTGCAAAAAGCGCGCGGGCTTGCGTGGGGCTTGCGCGGGGGACCTTTAGAAACGAGCGCTACGCGTGAGCGAGGCTTTTCGACGCGCCACGCACAACGGCCACAAGTGGACTCCGATCCAACGCAGACGTCCTAAGCGCTCGTCACAAGCTCCTCCCCCGTCTGCATTGGGAGGATACAACAACAACATGTTTATTAGCATTCCCATCTATACAGATGGCATTTCCTAAACAAAAGTATACCTTATTTATTCTACAAGTGCTACGTTCTGCCTGCTATTAAGTGCCGCTACTAATAATACATAACGAAAGAAAAGATGCTAAAGTCGGCTTTTCTTGACCCGTTACGGAGATTTCTAAGCAAAATATACCCAGCCAGGAGTAAGCTCCTGACCCAGCCAACATATAACCAATTAGTAAATTTTTACCTCTCGATAATGATTTTCTAGATTTCTGATTGGTCCCACCGCTACCGATCTGAGTCGTTATTGGTTAATTTACCCAAATATGGAAAAATGATGACGAATTACGCGAAAAAAAATTGTTTTCCTCGTCGCGGAAAAAAAAATGGCACGTGCACGTGGCACGTGAACGTGGCACGTGCACGTGGCGGGCAAATCTTTCCTCGTCCGCAGTACAATTTCTACAATAGGTGGTTTGCAATCAATCTCTAGAGACATAGATAACAATAGTGAAACAAACAAATGCTGGTGGACGAACAAAAGGAGCTAATGAGAGAACTATTGTTTATGTCCACCAGCATGGCGGCGATGACGTATTAAACATGAAAACCACCTATTGTTATGTTCAAATCCATAACCATTTCTGCCAGTCCGATTAAGACTTATTTTTGAAGGAAACTTTGACATTCTTCTCGATCTTATTTTGAAGGAAACTACTTTTGAAAGAAACATTCTTCTCGATCTCGCCGCCTGCTTATAGCATTTACTCGCTTTCGATTTGTGAAGCGGTCATGTGACACTTGTTCACTGACGTGACAGTCATGTATTTTTTTGGAGCGGAAATCTTTTTTTTTCCAATTTCCGGTTATTTGAGTGTTTGAAATTTTACTAAAACAGTTATTCATCTCGGCCTTGCCGAATATGAGCTGATATATAACCAACTCGGCGCGGCGCCTCGTTGGTTATATATATCAGCTCATATTCGGCTCGTCCTCGATGAATAACTGTTAATGATCATAAACCAGGTGAGAAAGGTGTTTATTTTGCTCTTCTTCTAACAACTGTATAGAGAACAAAACTTTAACTTTTCTAAATATTGAATGATCTACAAAACTATGAAAAATCCAATCCAATCCATCGTTGCTTTCTTTCATTTACCTTTTAAATATCGCGGTTACAGCGGTAACGCAAAATGGTCAAAAGGTCATATTTGTGGATTGTGATTTATAGTGGATTTCGATTCATTTTGTCAGTTCTGTTTTCAGGGGTTAAATTAGCCTTAGTTGGGCTTTGAACAAGAACTGAGAATGTTAGCCGTGACCGGGCTTCTATTTTTGTGCTTTCTGCTCGTTTTTACCCGTATACGTATAAAAAAAATTCAGTTTCCGTTTACTTACAATCCTCGTTTTAACTTAGTCCACAAGTCCAATCCAAATTTTCACGAACAAAACGCGGGAGAAGGCTAATACTCTCAACATCGATTGAATATTTGTAAACAATTTCAATTCCCCATTTATCCAAACCTCAAGACATATAAGTTAAACAGGACAGTATTTCCAGTGATAAAATCAAAAAAGCAGGACACCTTGGGATTGCATTGGGAGCACTTGGGCACTGTTTATTTACATAATGCTATTTTTGTTTGCATACTCTTTGTCTTGCAAATTTTTTAAGGTCACCCACGTGTGACTCAGCATCAACGTTCATTCAATCCACAGCGACGCACAACACAAAGACGGAGAGATGGCGAACAGATTTGGCGAAGGTTTTCGCAGCAGCAACAATGCCTGTAGCAAGTGCTGTTCGTCGTTTATGGGTTTTATCGGCCGAAACTTGCTTATGGTGCTTCTAGCCCTCGGTGCCGCAGTGGGATTTTTGATCGGCGCCCTAATAAACAAACCCGTTCAGGACATAATCGTACCGGAGAAGAAAGCTACTACAACCATGCTTATCGGATTTCCGGGCGAATTACTCATGAACATGCTGCAAGTAATTATTCTTCCTCTCATTGTTGCCAGCCTTATCACCGCCGTAGCTCATCTTGATGCAAGATCGACAGGAAAGATCGGCCGGCGTGCACTGCTGTTTTACCTAACGACCACGCTCTTGGCCGCCATCTTGGGAATGGTGCTGGTTTCAGCGATAAGACCAGGGAAATCAGACGATCCCACCGGTTCAGCTGCTTCCCCCAGACCGTACAGAAATTTGGACTCCTTTTTGGATCTGATCAGGTAAGAGTTTGAGAGTGTGTGTGAATGATAAGCGATCGGTGATGAATTAATGATTCACAATTCTCAAGGGGCATGGCATGAAACGGTCACGCCTTTTACTTAAGTCGGCACGCAATCTTCATTTGGAAGCTTTGTTTATGTCAAATCGAAGTTGTTTTTCGTTTAATTTCGAGTGTATGGGGAACAGATAAAAAAAAATATTGCGAAAAGCTAGGGATGGATTAACTGTTGGATAAACGACAGAATACAGGGCAACTTATGTATTTGCCTCTTACACTGAATTGGATGACAAAGTGCCATTTTTGTTTTAGCTTGTTATACACTGTACCTCGTTCTTAATAAAAGGCCTTGATGAAGTTCTTCGATTTTGGTAGTTGGCGATTTCATTAACACACATACTTAGCTTTACGAACAGCACACAATACGCTCATCGATAGCTGTCGGAATGCTAAGTTAATTCTCGTGGAAACAAAATGAACGCTCTACAGCATATATAAGCGGAACACGAACAAGGCAGGTGTTAAAAACAAACAAAATCTATTTTTCGAAAAGTTCTAAAGGTGGAAAAGTTGACAAATGGAAATTAAGAGTGAATTTAATTTTTTTGTTTCAATTCTTTAAGTAAAGTTAAAACGCAAACTTATTTGCTACAATATTGTGTCAATTCTTCATACATTGGATTATTATACATTCTGTGCATTCGCATATCATTATAAACATTATTTATTTCCAAACTGACATCAAAATCAATATTGTACGTCACTATACAGCGGAAGTTGTGACATGTTTACATTTATAAAGAATTCAAAAGATTTTGTGATCCTAGTGATTTAGTCTTGATAAAATACAATTACAGTGTATGTGAAATATGACAGAGCATCTTCAATGATCATCAAGAGGTACAGTGTACATGTACACGCATGTATTTTTGGGCGAGCGCCAGAATCCCCCCCCCCCCCCCCCCCCCCCTCCAGCCCGCTGTAAAACACCTGCATTTTATATAAGTTTAAGTAATTAGATGTAATATTAATTCAAAACAAAGTATTTTTTGTATATTTTACAAACCTATTTATCAGCGCATTGGTTACATTTTGAATCACACAATTAACTGATTTCTATGACTTTTGGCATTCTAAATGAAAAAATGTTTCAATTTTAAGGAAACGCTGTTTATTTTTTTTTGTGGGAATAGCAACATTTGAGAAACTAGTATATTTTTAAAACCTTATTTTCACAAAAATTGCCGTAATTTTATTAAAATGTGGTGACAATTTTTCCCTAGTAACTTCATCAAATAAGCCTCAAAGCTCTCAGGTTTTGTATCAACAAGGTTAATGACAATGTGTTGATCCAGAAAATATCCATACCCCTCCCACAGAGAGTTTTTTGGTTTGGACCTGAGGACCCCACCCCTCTGGAATTCCAATTTTGTTTTATACTTTCCTTTTCAATCTTGTGATACCCCCTCCCCCTCAGAATTTCCAATAACCTTTCATGGGGAGGTATATGGATATGTTGTGGTTCAATTTTATCCTTGGTTCAAATTTTACTTTCCTTTGTTTAAAACTCATAATCATACATTACCATAGCCAAAAACAAAGGAAAGTAAAATTTGAACCAAGGATAAAATTGAACCACAACAGATATTTTCTGAAACCACACAATCTGGATGGCCAGAGTAAATAGTTTTATTTTTACCAGCATTTTGTACAGCAAGTTGCATGGCAGTTGGATCATTTGAAATTATATGTGACTCCACTGAGCATTCCTGAGATTGTCATTTGTCAAAAGCGATTGCCTACTGACCGCGATTTGAGGCTTACATGTACATGTATATTGTAGGTCTCATTTTGTGTGGGTGGTTTCTGCCTTTTTACACTTTTATTGTTGAAAAATGTTATGTAATATTAATTAGTATTGCAAAAATTGTTTCCTAGTATTTCTTCAACTTCCAACTGCCACCTCCCAAATTCACCCACTCTCCCCTTTCCTGCATCTCTTTACACTTCCTTCCCCCTTTTCTCATGGGTTGCTGTCCAGCAATGTTGTCTCATGTTAACCGACTCATCATCAGATGTACCTAGTTAACATGTACAACAAGCAAGGCTTTATAATAATGGGGTTTTATTCTACTGTTATGCAATGAGAATTTTATCATCAGCTAATTTATAACATTGATGTCAGGTTTTTAAGCACCTCCTGACCAGTTTCTTTGATGAGCATGGTTATTTACAGTGTATATCAGTTTACAGTGTATCAGTTTTTTGTCTTTTTTTTATTTTGGGGTTTTTAAAGGAATCTGTAATTATCAGCTTTATTCTTGTCAACACTGATAGTGAAATATTTCCAGGAGCTGTTTTCCGAGTAACCTTGTTGAGGCGACCTTTCGTCAGGTTGGTTGTGTGTGAGAAATTGAGTGCCGATCAAATTGAATGAGCATTAACTGAACATCCATACAATCATGTAAAACATGTTTTTCATTTGTTAAATTGGAATCTCAACAAGTAACTCTTTGGAAAAGAAGAAACTCTGTCAATTTTTACATCTTTGTTCAGTGACAGCTTGTGCGAAAGCTTGTTTGGTTGTCCTTTATCGTTGCGGATGCTTATTGTTCATTTGATTTTTGGTCTTGGAGGATCTCTGGAAGACTCACTTGTCTACATCAACTAAAGTTAAAGAATATTTCCTTAAACTCTTAATTTCAAGGTTCTGCAAAAGTTTGGCCATGTTCTTACAGTGCAGCTCAGAGATAAGCGAACCACGCAGACGCAAACCATGCGCACGTTTAACACGTATACGCAATTGTCCAGATGCGTCTAAATGCGTGCATGTCGTGCGCGCATTTTTATTTGTTATTCATTGCCATAAGTTTGCTTTGTTTGGTATTGTTGTGTAAAAGAAAAGAAATCTAGTGAATAAGAAGCCGCCGACAAGCGTAAGCACGAGATAACAACTGATAGTAAACGCTATCATATTTCGAATCTTGATCGAATCGCAAATACCGCAACGTGATCTTTTACTAAATTCATCTCAAAGCTACCTGTCCGGCCATTCAAAATAACCAACAATAGGAAATCAACGATCTAGCTCATACATACTAATGAGCTTGCTGAATGCGCGCATTTCGTGCGCGCTGTAATACTCAGACGCATGTGCGCGCATTTATCCAATGCATTATGCGCGAACATTTTGGTTCGCTTATCTCTGACCTGCACTGTATTTCACCGGAAAATAGAATAGCCTATTGCAGATGTTCCTGCAGAATTAAGTTGCACCCCTGATTTTTAGCAAAAATATTGGGTAAAAAAGTGTGGCTTAAAATTAATACGCTGGTTTTTACAGTATATTTTATCTTTCACTTGCTGGAAAGTTCAGAAAACTAAGATAATGTGTCTTCCATTGTTTTTTCTTTTTGCACAGGACGCACTTTCCGGAATATGGCATTTAGAAAGCCAGAAATCATTGATTCTTGCAGAGTTTCTTTTTATTTCAAAGTTTTAGCAATGAAAGTTCACAAAATGTAATTCCTTTGTTTTTGTAGAAAGCAGTATCTCTGGGTGAGGAAAATTGATGCCTCTTACACCAGGGGGGCTTAAATGCTGATGAAAGAAATGGTTATGAAAATTAACAAATGAGATTCTTCCTGAATTAAATGTTTTGAGAAAAATAAAGATTTTTAAAATTGTTTAACATTTAATGACACATTAAATTATCTGGTGGTATACAATGTCATATTGTACATGTACATGAATAGCCTTGTGCTGTTTATTGGTTTGGCACCGAGATACCCACCAGAATTCACTTGAATTATTGTTGTTACTTAATTCCATTGGTTGATGTTCAGTAAAATGTTCTTGCAGTTTGATTGGAACTCAATTCCATTTTCAGCAAGGAACGTGACCAAAATGGCTATCACAATGATATGTGAGCTGTGAGCTACATGTATTTCAATTTTTTTTTTGTAACACAGCTGCTGTCATTGGCAGAGAAGCTTTCCATGCTTAAAAGCTGGATAATGCTAATGCCATTTATTTTATGCTTTTTAATTGTAACCTTTAACAATTCAACATGCGTCATTAATGTTTTGTAATCAGGGCTTTCAATAAGCACCGACGGCCGACGAAAACCGTCGGTTACTTTTCCTGAAGAAGTCAACTATTTTCCCTACCAAATTGAAGAAATATAAGAAAAATTCTTGTAAAACTTGTTGGTTTAGTCGGTTACTCTACTCAAACGCGCTGCCTACTTCAAATTTTATTGAAACCCCTGTGTAATATACCAAAAACAATTATTTTTCTGTTTGGTAAGGGATGGTTGCATGGAGTTAGCATGGGTAACCTAAACCCGGGGGGAGGGGGTGCTCCCCTATATAAGCTATATAGGTATGTGCCACCCCAAAGGGTATGGTTTTTGAGCTGTTTTGGTTAAAAATGCCAGTTTAGATTTTGACCATTTTGGTCTGAAATTGGGTATACTGTAGATATGAAAATGGGTACATTAATTTAGAGGTCCGGTCTGAAAACTGGTATGGAAATGGTGCAGTTCGGTCTCAAATAGGGTCAGAATTTGGGTCACACCCCCACCAAAAATTCCAAGGAGTAACCCCCCCCCCCCCCTCCCCCGGTAACCTAAATCACCTTTGTAAGAAATGAACTTAACATTCTGGTTGCACATACTGTTGAATTACAGTGATGGTAGACACAGTTTGCAATTCTAATCAGGAGCACCCAACAAATTGTTTTGGTGGAATATCGGTTTGGAAGGCCTTAGTTATTTTAAAGTTCATAATTAACTGTGAAGACTAAAAACTGGAGTTTTCTTTAGGGATTTCGTTTGTCTTTTTTCGTCATTTTGGAGAGGAAATAAAGTCAGCTAAGATTTTCGGAAAGGAGAAAGTGGCTAGTTAACTTGTGAAATAAGATTCCTCTGCCTTAATTTTCTGTCACTGAATTAAAATATTCAGCTAAGAGAACTGAAAAGATCAGACTTTATTAACTTTCACATAGAATTTAAGCCGTAAGAGTGATCAGCATGAAATTTCTCCTTGTAATATCATTATGCCTTATCAATCAAAAAGGTAATGAGAATTAAGGACATGATCACAAAAGATGAATTCTCTTGATATCTAAACAATTTCTCCCCACTACTTATATAGGAAATGTATAGGGACATTAGAAATGAGAATTTAAATTTTGATATTATGGCTTAAAGGGCTAATGGCACTAGAATGTTATGAAAAGAAAAACAGTACAATACCATTCCAAGCATTTTCCTTCTGAAACATTCATCGTTGGGTGCTCTTGTCTCAATTTCATCAGAAATACCCAATGATGCAGATGGCAACTAATAATATGAACACTTAAATTTAACCAAACCAACGCAAATAACTACTAATTGATTAATACAGACTGAAACGTTTCTTGCATGGCATAAAATCTTCCAGTTACAACCCTGTTGACAGGGTGCTGAATGGGCGTGGCCCTAAGGGGTAAGTGGAGAACATGGCATGGGGTGTAGGGGAGAGGTAACAAAAAGATTTTCCAGCATTTTATCAGTCTCAACCACTGTTTCATTTTCTGAATGGATCATGAGAGAGGAAACATAAGAAACATCAATAAAAAAATAATTGTGATTACTGAAGTGGGAAGGGGCAGTGATTATGGCAAGATACATGTAAATATGAGGTAAAACTTGACTTAATATATAGCACATAATATTTTTTTTACTGGACAATAGTCCTTAGCTTGGAGATCAATAACATTAAGCCTGATTATTTTCCATTTTTTTAATCTTGCCTGCAGAAAAGAACACAATATAAGACTGATCCTGGGAAATACGATGTGTACAATGTGACCGGTACACCAGAAAAACTTGGAGACAACGAGCAGGTCATCCAGACCATTCTTTATAACGCCACCTTTAACATCACCACTATATCTAAAGAGGAGTACCCCAGCTCTGACACAATCCCTATTGGAGTGGGGACCAACCCCACCGGAGGCATGAACATTCTTGGTTTGGCTGTGTTCTCCATTGTTTTTGGAATTGTGTTGGGAAGAATGGGGCCAAAGGCCAAACCTTTGACCGCCTTCTTTTCTGCACTGAATGATGCTGTTATGATCCTAGTGACTCTTATCATGTGGTATGTTAACTTTGATTGGTCAAGTTTTTGTCTTTTTTTAACTAAGGGACAGACCATTTTACTTCTGAGGTGGATGGGGATGGGGAATAAACCATCTGAATGCAATGGGTTACACTTCACATCTCTGTGGTATGGCCAATACCTTACACATGCGTACAGCCATATCATCCCGGCAGTGGCAGTCATGGACAGCTGTTTTGTCCTTGTTAGGACTCATCAGCATGGCATAGCCATTGGACCCCAGAAAGTCATTTTTAGGTGCTCTTTACTGGCTGCCACTGCCAGTGTGATATGGCTGTGTGCATGCATAACGTATTGGCTATACTGCGGAGATATGTTGTGACCCATTACATTCAGATGGTTTTATTTGGGGGATGGGGGTTGGGTGATTTTGAAAAAAAAAATATCCTGCAAGCCAAATTGCTGGGAAAAAATATCAGATGCGACTACCTACATGACCCGAAAGTCGTTTTTAGGTGCTCTTTACTGTGCCAGCTCCACATGCTAAAGAGTCCTAACAAGGACGAAACAGCTGTCCATGGCTGCCACTGCCAGTGTGATATGGCTGTGCGTATACGTAAGGTATTGGCCATACAGCGGAGATGTGTCGTGTGACCCGTTGCTTTCAGATGGTTATTTGGGGGATGGGGTTGGGTGTTTTTGAAAAAAGATTTCCTGCAAGCCAAATTGCTGGGAAAATATATCAGATGCGACTATGAAGGCAAAACAATTTCCTGCAGCAACACAGCTAAAGGAAAAAAAGAAAACGAGATCAAGAACGACAAGATCACCCCCTCAACAACAACAAAAAACAGTTACATTTTAGCTGCCTGCGTTTAGCAAAGGCTATTCTAGGCGGGCAGATTAAAGAAAAGTACACGGAGAAAGTTATAGCTTTTTACAATTAGAAAGTTTAGAATTGAGAGAAAATGAATGAATAGTAAAATAAATAAAATAATTGTTGTTTAATTTAACTAGAAATCAATTTTGTCATTATCAAAGGCGTTTCAATATAGTCATTTTCGTTTTGTAAATATAATCTAATGGTTCACCTCTAAAGTGAGGAAATGTCTTTCTTTGCTTTGTGTTTGGGGTCCACGTGCAATAGAGACATGAATACAGTTGTCGTGAACCTTGATTAATCAATCAATCAATCAATCAATCAATCAATCAGTCAATCAATCAATCATTTAATCAGTTATTTAGACAAGTACAGTTACGTCAAAGAGTAAAGATCTCATTAAAACGCCCACGTGTAAATATAAATCTATATATTAATTACATTCATATCTTTATCGTATAATTTAAGGTTATTGTGAGCAAAAAAAATAATATTAATGCTATAGCGTCATCCTTGCTTATGGTCCGTACCGTATGCTGTTTGCGGACCCCATAATGAGATGCAATTTAAGAACCATCTTTGGCCCAATTCGGACCGAAGGTAAAGTATACGAATCGTACTCGCCGAATAGGGACCACTAAACCGACAAGCCCTGCTAATGGGATGGAATAAATGGACCAACATTGTCTCAATGTGTACCGACCATAAGATTTAAGGACTTTACACTCCGTACAGACCGACAAACAGTTTGGCGCTCATGTTAACACAGAAGGTCCCGCTAATGAGATGGATCCTCGTGGATTGTCCTAAATTATCGTGTCTTACTTTGTGTCTTCTCTTAGGTATGCTCCAATAGGTGTTTGCAGTCTGATTGCGCAGCGTGTTGCAAGCATGGAAGACATTGCAGGTGAAATGAGCAGACTGGCTTTGTTCATCGTCACAGTAATGGTTGGTTTGACAATCCATGCCTTTATCATTCTTCCGCTCATTTTCCTTGTGGTACGGAGAAGCAATCCATTTGTTTTTATGTATGGAATGAAAGATGCCTTCATGACTGCTTTTGGCATCAGCTCTAGGTAAGTGCGACATGTCAACCCTTTCGTTCTAGCCTTGAAAACAGTCGGTTTAATCACTTCTAACAGGAGCACCCATCGAATTGTTTCGGTAGAAAGCTGTTCGGAAGGCCTTAGTCATCTTAAAAATTCCTTTAAAATTTGTTTTCGTAGAGATGAAAATGTCCTTTTGGGTAAGAAATAAAGTCGGCTAAGATTTTAGGAAAGGATAGTCCAGCTTGTAAATTCGGTGGATAAGATTCCTGTCCCTGAAATTTCTGTTGCTGAAATATTCAGATAAAACAACCGAAAGGCTCAAACTGTATTACCTCTCGCGTAGTTACCTTTAAACGCACTAAAATGATATGGAAAACAGTACCACGCCTTTCCGAGTATTCTCCTAAAACATTCCTCATTGGGTGCCCTTTTTTAAGGCTTGCCGGGGAGTCAGTTGCGAAGCGCCGATCATCACTGCTGGAGCCTCCAACGCCCAGCCTCTTGTCGGTCCCAGGGTGCAACAGCCAGCCAGGACTGGTCGGCCAAATTAGCCTGAGCAATAGAGCGGTTTTCAATAGGCCATTTCCGAGTTGCCTTTAGCCTCTCTATCAAAGCGAGGCTAGGTGCATAACCATGTGAATGAAAAATCATTTTCATATGAAAGGTTGTGCACCTAACCTCGCTTTGACAACGAGGCGTAACGTAACTCAGAAATGGCCTATTGAGTGTCGTAGGACCAAAACCAAAGTAATCACTCTGGCCAATCACAACAGACAACAGAAGCAACCAACCAATCAGAACGAGAAGCAATACTTATAGTCGGCACTAAGCGCGGGAAAACGCGTGTGAGCAAGTCTCGATTGGTTGAGAAATTGGCGCGAGGTTTTTTTAGCCAATCACAAAGCGTAGAAATACAAAACCAAAGCAACAGCTAAACTTTCGGCGCAATTGAAAAGCGCGCTATATCAAGACATAGGAGGTTTGTAATATGAAACACACGAGAGCGCAAGAACAGCTTCGGGGACCAGGGTAGTCAGCTGGAAATCTGTTTTATTTTGGAAATATGTCCAATTTTGATAGTGAAGTAAGGAAACCTGGTGAGAAGATAAGACTTTGCGAAGTCGGTGTAAATTTTGCTTGAGTTGACACCTTGGACAATCCTCTTGAAACATAGGATTTTTCAAAGGGTTAAACGGGGTTATTTTCGCTCCCTATGGAGTTTATTTAACTCTAATATATAGGAAGCTCAGTTCGTTTGTAGTTGAAATAAACTTAACTACAAATAAATAACCCCAGTGTAAGGACTTAAGGAGTATACAGATGAAAATTGGCTTTTTAACAGCCCTTTATTTCTTCAGATCGTCAGATGTAGTTACTTACAGTGAGAGCTGTTCCTGCTCCATTTAGATCACCTCCATCTTGTTATTTTTTTTATTAGCGCCGCAACTCTGCCGACCACCATACGCTGCCTTGAAGAAAACAACGGGGTGGACCCGCGCATTAGCAAGTTTGTGTTGCCGCTGGGTGCCACAGTGAATATGGACGGCGCGGCTTTGTATGAAGCTATTGCAGCCATCTTCATTGCTCAGCTTAACGGGTATGACTTGTCAGGAGGGAAAATTGTCGCCATTTGGTGAGTGTTTATTACAATTTACTTGCTGATATTTTAACCAATATTGTAGTCTGTTCAAATTGTTCGAGGCTCTGTCTGCACGTCTGCATTCTCGATCATTTTCATTTGAAAACATAGTTTTTTTTACAGGGCACAGATAAACTATCGAAAATGTTCGGAAACGCACATAAAAACGAAATTTTACAGTTTGGTCACACATAAATGTGGACCTCTTTTAATTTTTTCTAATGCGAACTTTTACTTTTTTTGCGATATTAATTGAGAATTTGTTATTTTTAAGCGCATTTGAACATTGTATAAATAATTGCGCTCTATGAATATTTCTTTCTTTCTTTATTTATCCAAACGATTGAGAACAATCAAAAACAGAGGTTTGTAATATGGCGACGTAAAAACAACCAAACAGGTCACTGCGAAGTGTCGTTTGTGGATAGCGAAAACTAATGAAAACGCATACTGGAGATCACGGTAAATCTTTTGAGAACGTGTTGTTAAAAAAATCTCCGTTTTTTCCCGTCTTCCCTCCTTTATTTTTTTGCTTTTTAATTATTATTTTTTTCTGAAAACAAATATTGATACTTACATACAATGGCAATACAATACATTTCACTGACGAACAAACAATACTAACAGTGGTAACAAACATGGATAATAGTGGTAATTATAAATATCATATTAACTGTCATTTACATAAATTGTGTGCGGACAGTAAATTGCAAAGCTATTTTTACAAAATACTTCTCTCTTTTCTGTGCATGTGTGCGCCGCCTTTTTCAAGCTGTTGACGTTTTGATTTCTAATTTCAGTTACTTAAAACAGAACAATCGTGTTTCAATATAATTTATGCTCAACTAAAACAAAATGTTTTTTTTATTCAGTCTTACTGCCACAGCTATTGCTATTGGTGCCGCTGGCATTCCGTCCGCGGGCTCAGTAACCACCATCATTGTTCTGCAGGCTGTTAACCTTCCGCTGGACGACATCGGCCTTATCATGGCTGTTGATTGGTTTCTGTAAGTGACATTTCTTTGAAAACTCAATTAGTTAATAATGTCATTATCATTGTGTATTATCAAACGTGGCGTGTTTGGTCAACTGTAATTCGCCACTCCAGAAATTATAAAGAGTCCGAATACTAGGTAAAGCCGCACGAGAGCCACAGGTGGCCCACACGAGCCATAGGTGACCCACTCAGCCGGAGCCTAACCCGGTTTCTGTAGCATAAAGCATCTAGGAATATTGCTACTCCCCCCTGGATGGAATGCTATTCCATCACAGGGTTACCCCCAGCATTTTGTCGCCGGTACCCATTTATACACCTGGGCGGAGAGAGACAATGTGGAGTAAAGTTTTTTGTCTCAGGAAACAACACGACGGCGAAGACCAGGCCTTGAACCACCGACCTTCAGATCTGAAGTCCAACTCACTAACCACTACACCACCACACAGGCTAACCACTACACCACCACACAGGCTAACCACTACACCACCGCACAGGCTAACCACTACACCACCGCACAGGCTAACCACTACACCACCGTACAGGCTAACCACTACACCACCGCGCCTCTGAATATGCTTTGCAATAAATAGGCGTTTTCTAAAAATATCATAATATTTTCAAAGCGCAGGTTTAGCCTCGTATTCAGGAGCTATGCATTTTCAATGTACTCAACGGTTCTTAAAACGAGCGTTTGGATATAACGAACCAAATACAAATGTATACAGACGTAACAGCAAGTTAACGCATAACAACACATAAATCACGCAATGGAGCCTTCTAAAGAATTCGGCTTTCCGGTTGTTAGTTTTTGCACACTTGTACTGAAGCCAGACTATCCAGCTACCCATAATTCAGTGGAGTTTGAACGCGTAACAGTTATAGTGCCTCAGTATGAAGCGAATTTTTTTCTTCGTTTTTCTGTAGTTTATTATGTCCAAAAACGAAAATAATAATTATTATTTCCAGAGGAAAAGAAGGAAGATCGGTTTTTAGCTGCTCACTGAAATGCGACACATCAGTTGAAAAGTGGCTCCAATTTTTGGAGAGACTGGGGCGAGTGATGACGTAAATTACGTTAATGGTATGATGTATTGGTTTATAAACACTATAATCCCCTTATTGTTTTCCCACAGGGATCGCTTCCGTACTACTGTTAACGTGCTGGGCGATTCCATTGGCGCAGGCGTAGTGGAGCATCTGTCGCGTGATGATCTGCGGAAGTACGACGGCTGTAATGGTGCAGTGGATGACACGTTACCCCTCAGTAACAACGCTAATCAAGATAAACCAGATGATCCGCATGAGGTCTTTACTTCTGCTCTATAATTCACACATAACGCTTATCTATCGAGGTCGTTACTTTCTCTTGAGGGCGTTACTTCAGCTCTTTAATTTACTCTATCTTGTTACACAACGCTTGTCGATCGAGGTCATTACTCTCTCATGAGAGCGTAACTTCAGCTGCATAATTTACTCTACAGTGAAACCTTTGTTAAGCGGACCCCATATTAAGCGGACACCCTCTAATGAGCAGACACCAACTGCTTGGGTCGCTTGTTTATCGAGGTCGTTACTCTCTCATGAGAGCGTAACTTCAGCTACATGATTTACTCTACAGTGAAACCTTTGTTAAGCGGACCCCATATTAAGCGGACACCCTCTAATGAGCAGACACCAACTGCTTAGGTCGCTTGTCTATCGAGGTCGTTACTCTCTCATGAGAGCGTATCTTCAGCTGCATAATTTACTCCACAGTGAAACCTATCATAAAGCGGACCCCATATTAAGCGGACACCCTCTAGTGAGCAGACACCAACTGCTTGGGTCCCTAACTTTTCTTCCCATATTTACTGTAAAACGAACCTGTATTCAGCGGACCCCTCAATTACGCGGACACTAGCGAGGGTCTGGCGAGTGTCCGCTTAATACAGGTTTCATTTATTATTTCACATTTCATTATTTCATTTTATTTCATTTATTTTATTATTTCATTCATTTTATTTTATTATTTCATTATTCATTTCATTATTTCATTTTTTCACACAACTGTTGTTTATCTACATTTGATCGGGTGTACATACAGGGGCGTACAGGGTCACTCACAGGCACACAGCTACACAGGCATTCAAAAGGCATGTGCATGTCACGTCCAGGAAGGAAACATTTCTTGAAGTGTCAACTACATAAAATTTCACCGACTTCCCGTTTCTCGTTTTCCCATTGAAATAGTCTGCCCCTTTCTCAATTGTTTTTGTAAGGAGTCTGTTCTCAATTCTTCATTTTTTTCACGAGCCCACCCCCCCCCCCCCCCCCCCCCCCCCCGGGTACGCCTCTGACGTATCACTTGACGTTAGCTTCATGCAGTTAAACAATGCTTACATAGATGCTTCAGTTAACGCTCATCAGGCATTTAACCACAATGCAATAGAATGCAACGCAATGCAATGCAAAAGCCTTTATTTTCCGTGAACATACATGTACGCGTAGCTATATAGTGCACCTCACAGTCAACATAAATCAGTCTGCACGTCGTGCCAGCTAATTTACAGGTATAAAAAACTAAAACTACAAAACTAATAATAATCCTATAGTGTGTATATAATTCGATCACTTGTGGATATTCAAGTGGAGAAATGCACTGGTTTGCACGACGTCTAACATAAGGGGTGTACGTTAGAGTAGTGTTACTATGTAAATTTAGAGTAGTGTCACTATGTAAATTTGAACCGAACCGCCCATTATAGTGTTGGGTTTTTAACCATTTTGGTTTGATGTAAAGTGTTCTTTATTGCCAATCGGTCTAAAGTAGAGTGAAGATTAAATGTGTTGCCGTCTTTTCTCATGTAATCGACAAATACGGTACATGTGTACATGTAGATCTGAACTAAGGTATCAAATTGCTTGATTTGGACTTAAAAAAGTGTAGGAGTTTAGACGACAGTGTCTCCCCCCTCCGGCCATTTCAGTGCAAGGACGTCGCTTAAAATGCAATTGTCAGTAATATAATCATATTTGTCACTGCACAGCAGTTGTATCTAAGGTATATTATTATATGTGTTTGGTGCATATGCAATATATCATTGTATCCATTAGGTCGACTGCGATATTTTTTTATAACAGTTTCGTGAGTAACGTCTAGTAATAATCGCTTATATATTTTTAACATGTAGGGTATCCCTTATTTTGTAATGTATAATGTTTGTATCAGATTTAAAGGGGCAATTTCACGGGTATTTTGTTGAGTTTTGTTCAAAACTGCACAAAATTCTGACTTAGTACCTTTACTCTATAGTACATTGCCCCTTTAAACTCACAAGCCGGTTTTTTTAGGACTGTTAACTCCACGGGGAGCACTCCCGTCAGTTTAAGATAGGTGTGTGCTGCGAAGGTTCTTAAACCCTGACCCTATTTAAGGGATGAAAATCGAAAATTGACACCCTATTTAAGGGAAAAACGATAACTTAGAATTGTGTGAACAGGTCGTTTTATTTCTTTTCTGTAAATGCAACGTTTAGTATCAGGCATAGAATTCTAGACTGAGCCTATCATATCTTTTTCGTTTAGTATGGTGTTTAGGTACTGTAATTTTGCTAACACAATTTAAAGGAACCCTAACCAGGTATCACAATGCAAAAAGGATACCTCAAAAACCATGCCCTATCTCGCGGCACATACCTATATAAATAATTTACATATGGGAGTACCCCTCCCCCCCCCCCCCCCCCTCCTCTCCCCTCCCCTCCCCAAACGGGTGTTAACTGTTTTCCTTCTGCGAGTGACAGAGTACATATTTGACAACATTTGGAATGTTACGAATTTGGAAAGCATCGGTTAAATACGTTTTCACAGGAATATACTGCTATAAAGCTTTAATTTCATTTTTTAGATGGGATGACGTTTTCAGATCACATCCAAACGCAACATGTATTAGACTACACTTTACATGACTCATCGGTTAACCGAATTCAATAAGTTGTTATATTAGTTTTAAATATGTAAATTTAGTGCATGTTTAGTTAGCCATAACACATTTATAGGTGTAAAAGTTGGATTCTAGGAAAAAAAAGTTGTTGAGTTACATTGTATCACTTTCGTTTAGCTTATGTTTAGTTAGGAATGCTATCATTATTATTTGCTTTAAAGCTATTGTATGTTTATATTTAATAGGAACCCATTTTTAAGTAGTGCTTTTCAGAAGGGCAATAAATGCCATTATAGACTAGATGTTTTTATTGTAACAGTAGTTAAGGCCCTTATGCGTATCATGGCGCTCATAAGGACTAATGATAAACAATAGTAAAGCGCTTCCCCGAAATGGCTTACAGAATTTTGGCACTACGTATTTCGAACATGAGTTGAACTCCAGGGCCCGGTTGTTCAAAAGGTGGATAGCGCTATCCACCGGATAAATCACTATCCAGTGGATAAAGGTTAACAAAATCCATTGTGTTATCCACTGGATAGTGATTTATCCGGTGGATAGCGCTATCCACCTTTCGAACAACCGGGTCCAGATGAATCAGCTCAACTGCAGAGTTTTTCCCCAGCACAAGTTATTAACCCATTTCACTCCCAGAGTCAATTGTCATTAGTTATGCATGGTATTGTTTTTTTCTCTCAATATTTTACAAAATGAAATTTCGGATTTTTCTTGAATTTTGATTGTTGGTACTCATGGAAGTAAAAGAGTTAAATGAAATTGGTGCTCACTTATAAACTGCTCCATACTGTTGGTTTAGCTCTCTGTAGATGAATTTGTTGATGCCTTTAAAAAGGGCTGGGACAGAAGGGCTTGGTAGAAAAAAAATCGGATTGCATTATAACGTGATAAGAGCCAGTCGTTGACTTAAGAAATACTAGAATTTAGTTTTATCGACTGAGTCGATAAGGTAAATTGACCACCGTAAAAAGATTCAAATAGCTATTTGAATCTTTTTACGGTGGTCAATTTACCTTATCGACTCAGTCGATAAAACTAAATTCTCGTGTTTCATCCCCCCCACCGACGCAGCACCACAGTTTCTCTAGAAACTAACCCCATCGACTTAAGAAATAGCCTGTTAGATATAAGCTTTACATTAAATTGTTTGTTTTATCGGGGTTGCACTTTAAGTAGAGTTTGTAGGAATATGTAAATCAAATAAATGCTGTTGTAACTGCTATACTGTGTTTTATGTATGGGGATTGAAAAGCAAAACATTTTTTAGGTTAATCGTGCCACCCCTTAGAGTGTCCAGAATTCAAGAAAATAGCTTTCTATTTAAATGGTTACACTTCAGGATTTCATCAACCACCTTGTACAGCATAATAAACAGTACCACAGGAAAGTACTGCTCAGTAGGTTACATTTGAATTGTTACACTTTAGGATTTCATCAACAGACTCAATAGTTAGAATCACTTGTAGAACATAATAAACAGTACCACAGGAAAGAACTACTTAATAGCTTTCATTTGAATTGTTACACTTTAGGATTTCAGCAACAGACTCAATAGTTAGAACCACCATGTACAACCAGAAACCCATAAGTGGGTTGAAACGTGTAACGAGTGTTCACAGCTTCCGAATATTCATTTTTTGCTTAGTACCATATTTGGAAACCCCTCGGTCCAGGGAGATTGGAAGCAAGTTGTTCTGGCGAATTGATTGGTTAATATTTTTACCTGATTTTCCAAATATGGCTGTAACATCTTTTTAGCAAATCAAATAATTGGAAGCTTGTTTTGAAGCGTACAAGAGACAGTTGCACGTTTCAACCCACTTATGGGTTTCTGGTACAACATAATAAACAGTACCACAGGAAAGTACTGCTTAACAGCTTTCATTTGAATGGTTACACTTTAGGATTTCAGCAACAGACTCAATAGTTAGAACCACCATGTACAACATAATAAACAGTACCACTGGAAAGTACTGCTCTATACCTTCATTTGAATTTTCAAACTGTAGGATTTCATCCCCACTCTCTAAAGCAAGAACCACCTTAATAAAAAATACCACAGGAAAGTGCTGCTCAATAACTTTCATTTGAATGGTCACATGTTAGGATTTCATCAATAGACTCAATAGTAAGAACTACCTTGTACAACATAATAAACAGTACCACAGGGAAGTACTTCTTATGCCGTGTTTAGACTTGAGCGCCGCTGAAATCTTGAGACCTGAGTTTGCAGCTCAAAAACAAGAAAATGAAACGCGAGGGCTACAAGAGCCACAGCTTCTCTTATAAATGCGAGCATTTTATGCATGGATTTTAGAATTTGCCGCCAATAGTCAATTTGATCGTGATCGTGATTGATGACAGGTTTACCTCGGTTATTTGAGCCAGTATAAACACTGAACAAATGTACCAAGGTTTAGTCAGTAAACATTTACCTCAGTAAATGCCCAAGTGTAAACACAGCATTAGTATCTTTTAATTGAATGGTCACACTTTAGGACTTCATCCAGTGACTCAAAAGTTAGAACCACCTTGTACGTCTTGTACAGCATAGAGTGATTTTACTTTGACCGTGAAATAGATAGTAGAATAGTACGCACTATTAGACTATAATTCCATTGTTTTCTTTTGTTTAATTTGGACTATCACACACTAATTGTCCACTCTAACAAACAGCACCACAGGAAACTACTGCTCAGCAGTTTTCATTTGAATGAGAACGCTGTAGAATTTCATATCCACTCTCTAAAGTTAGAACCAACTTGCACGACATAAAAAGTACTACTCAGTAGCGTTCGTATAGTCTCCTACGCAGCCGTTATTTGGGCTCGTCACGCAACGCTCCTGTGACGAGCCCTAATAACGGCTGCGTAGGAGACTAGCGTTCGTATAAATGTCACACAAGTTTAGGATTTCATCCACAGACTCGAAAGTTATAGCCTGCATAACAGGCGTTATTGGGGCGCTCAAGCGGGTTTTAGGTCGCGAGCGCGCAGCGCGAGACACGCACGGGGAGGGAAACTGAAAAAATATCTTTTTTTCTTTTCCCTCGCCGTGCGTGTCTCGCGCTTCGCGCTCGTGTCTCGCGCTACGCGCTCGCGCCCCAAAACCCGCTTGAGCGCCCCCAATAACGCCTGTTATGCAGGCTACGAAAGTTAGAGCCACCTTGTACAGCATAATAAACAGTATCACAGAGAATCTTAAAGGTTTTTCAAATGCCGACTCATGCGTCACCAGCCAAAAGAATTATAAGATTTCGTGACGCCAGCCTCGTAGCAGCCGCTTTATATAAGACATCTAAATTTATTCAAGCGCGAAATTTCGAGAAGGCGCGCGAGGGGCAGACGCGTGACACAGACAGTTGTTAACAAAACAGACGTCCATTTGGATCGAAGGTTAATGTCGACAGCGACCCACCTGCAAGCAAATTTGGAATTTGTGATCTATTAAAGATGGCTTGCAGATCAATCAGCGTTTGCAATCGTCGAAACCGTTGCGGGCGATGCTGCAATGCTATGCATCGCATGGTGAAGCGAAATCTTCTGCTTGTTTTGATGGTTATGGGAGCTGTCGTTGGTTTTGTAATTGGCGCAACTATCAATGATCCCGTGAACCGCATCACTGATCCTGAGAAGAAAGCCACTGTGATCATGCTCATTAACTTTCCAGGAGAACTGTTTATGAACATGCTGAAAATGATCATCTTACCTCTGGTTGTCGCCAGTCTGATAACTGCCGTATCGACTTTGAATCCTGACGTAGCGGGAAGAATTGGTCGGCGGACCTTGATCTACTACATATCAACAATGGTGTTAGCTGCCTTGTTGGGTTTAACTTTGGTGATGGCAATTCGCCCTGGTTTGAGTGACGATCATAGCGTACGAGAAGACGTTGAAAGACGTATGAAATATCGAAATTTGGACTCGCTGCTCGATATGATAAGGTATGGTAGTTTAACGTTGTCAGTTGCAGACAATGTGCCTTAGTAGGGGTGGTGTAGGTGGTCCGCGTGTAAACAAACACTCCATTTCTCGAGAAAAACCAACAAACTTCTCTTAACTCTTGCCAGGTCCTATTGAAATCTAGGTTTGATTTTTAGCCATTTTATCGTGTACGGCATGTGTACGGCGTCACAGACGTAATGGAATGGAACTGCTGTATATATTACAAGGGCACAAACTTTTGAACCGGATATATTAGTCTGATTAGTTTCAACAGTTTAAGCAGCAGAGTTTATAATAACATTTGCTCTCTACTGGGGAGAAAGCGTGTTTCTGTGAGCACTTTTTCAGATATTTCGCTACCACTGTTGTAACTTGGGTTGCCCATTAAAATAACTATGGAAATTTCTTTGGGTTCTATGTGGCGGCGAAGGCCGCGGTTTTGTTCTTTCTCCACTTGGCTCGTTTTCCATTGTTCTTTCAGGTGATTAAATTGAATACACTGCACGCCAATAAGCAACTGTCTGAAAATTAAGCTGGGGGCGGCTTTGATTGTATCGGAGGAGAGCGGGCTGATATTCCTCTGTTATACTGTTGAACCTCCTGTAAGCGACCACCCAAAATGAAAAGCCAAGGCGGTCGCTTACGGCAGGTGGTCGCTTAAGGCAGGTGGTCGCTAACGACCACCTCCCGTAAGCGACCACCTCCCGCTTATTCTTTGATTCTAGTAACAGCATTTGAGCCATGAACCATGAACCATTTTATAATTCGAACATTTTCTTTCCTACGAACCCAACACCGTCCGACCATAACGAAGCGAAAGGAAAATGAAAAATGCAGAAAGGAAAACATGTTTGCGATGCAAATTTACCACGTGGAAATGCCAAAGCGTACTCAGAATTTTTCTTCTTTTATTTTGAGTCTCGGATAAGCATACGAGACACATTTTGGCAAATCCATTCTAAAACTCATTAATAATTGATAACGAGAGCACAAAGGAGATCATTACCGCGAATGAGGTTTGGATACCCGGTCTTAATTTGCATAGAATTTGGCAATTTTATTCCTTCGTTTTCTCTACATTTAATGATCAGTTTGAGAAGCCATATCAAACACTCGAAAGTGTTTCATCAGGAATCCAAACACCTCGAAGTGGTTAAAAAAAACTTGGCTGCACCTCGTTTTTTCAACCCACTTCTCAGTGTTT
>JAJLRJ010000010.1:23161226-23196226 GCA_024195265.1 Dendrophyllia cribrosa
GCATGGAGTTTCAAGGAGAAATTTGTTAATGATCACTATTGGGGCTTAAATGGTTAAACAATGTACATTAAACTCCCAAACTTCACCGAAAATCAAACTGATTTCATTTCGACAGCAAGTTTTACGTAAATGCTGGAGCTAGATAGTGAAAATATTTAATGATTGTAGGAAGACCAAGACCTTTTGACCTAAATAGAGCAGTTTTCAATTGAGTGTCATAAAACCAAAACCAAAGTAATTACTCTGACCAATCACAGCAGCCGTAAACAATCCAATGAACCAATCAGAGCTCGAAGCAATTACATGTCGCCGGCGCCAAGCGCGGGAAAACGCGTGCGAGCAAGTCACGATTGGTTTTGGTTTTACTTCTGATTGGTCGAGAAAGTGGCGGGAGATTTTTTAGCCAATCACACAGCGTAGCAATGCAAAACCAAAGCAATTGTGTAATTACTTTCGACACTCTCTGCTCTAATCAGACTGTATTGATTAGTGCATAGACCAAAATAACGTAGATGACTGTTTTGCCCTAAATACTATATTTCTCGTAAGACGTTTGGCTTTCTGCCAAATACCCACGTCGAATAATGAATGACATTTTAGAATTGAAATGTGAAATCTTTTTTAACAGAAAAAGACAAAGTACGTGTCTGTGCCTGCAAGTTTCAAGACTTACAATGTAACAGGTGCAGCCATTAACCTTGGTCCTGACGAAAAAATTACCGCTGTTCACACCAATGGCACCATCAACATCACGACCATCAGAAAAGAGTTGCACGCGGGCTCAGACACTGTGCCCGCGGGAATGATGCCTTCTGGGGGAATGAATATACTTGGGCTGACTATGTTCTCCATTGTGTTGGGCATTGTACTTGGGAAGCTGCGCGAGAAAGGAAGACCGCTGGTCGAATTCTTTTCCACCTTGAACGAAGCGATTATGATAATTGTTGTGCTGGTGATGTGGTGAGTAGAAAGGCAGCAGCCTATCTCTTTACATGTTATTAAACCTTTAACTCCCAAGACTGCCCGAAATCAAAATTCAAGAAAAATCCCAAATTTCATTTTGTAAAACATTAAAAAAACAAATGGTACCATGCAAAAGTACTGGCAAAGAGTTTTTTATTTGAATGGTCACACCATAGGATTTCGTCGACAGGTTAACACTACATAACATGTATGTACACGGCGTCAGGCAAAGGGTTGACTGACTGAGTGCCTCTCGCTCTCCTGATCAGGCTCCTCACCCCTGACCCCGCCTTTGGCCGTCTCCAGACCCCGTTGTAATTCGTTGGGACAATTGTTAAAAAACCTGCCGCCAAATGTAAAATTGCTACCGCTACACTCGCGGTCTTCACCTGATCGCTCGCTGCGACAGAAAACACAGGAACACATTTGACGAGTACCAAACAGAAGGAAGAATGAGAAAGATGTAGGGTCGGTTATTCATATAAGACACGCGTCTTGTCCTACTAGAATCAGCAATGTCGAAAGCGTCATGTGTGGTTATAAATAAAGAAAGATGGTAAATTTTAAGCTCGGTTATGAAATGAGAAAGGAGGATGTGTGTATCATCAGGATATCCAAACACCGAGAAGTTAACCGCCTTCGAGTTGTTTGGATACCTGATGAAACACTCTTTAGAGTGTTCGATATAGCTTCTCAACCAGTAACAATCCTTGGAAACAATTCAAAGCAAATTTTATGGTACTTAGTCATAGGCGGCGGAGCAGGGGCGGCTGGGGGGGCTGTAGCGCCCCCCATGTTTTGGTGCCTAAAATATCGCTACAACGCTACCCGAAGTACGTTAGGTTACAAATATAAGAACCGTGTGCGAAGCTTTCAACAAAAATGCTGTCGCCAAAACGCTACTAGGAGAGGTCCACAAACTGTTAAGGCTGTATTTGACATTACCCGTGGCATCGGCGACTTCAGAACGTACATTTTCTGCCCTCCGACGACTTAAGAACTATCTAAGATGCTCTATGAAGCAGGATCGTCTGAACAACTGCCTGCTAATGCATTGTCACAAATGGACTACGGACACACTGGACACTGTCAAGATTGCAAAGAGGTTTGCTTCTGCCAACGAACTACGAAAAGGACATTTTGGAAAATTTGAGTAGGGGTATGTTCTTGGCTTAGTAAACGATAAGCCCCCCCCCCCCCCCCCCCCCCCCCCCCCCACGTTTAAAAACGCTCCGCCGCCTCTGTTAGTATTGCTAAGTTGTTCCCTTTGATTTTTTTTTCACGAATTTTCAACGAGGATGTAGTTTTCTCTCCCAGGCTCGCTCCAGTGGCAGTGTGCAGTTTGGTGGCAGCTCGTATAGCCAGCATGGATGACGTTTTAGGTGCCATAAAAAAGCTAGGACTGTACATAGTGACTACATTGTGTGGCTTGCTTGTACATGCTCTGATCCTGTTACCGCTTGTGTTCTTTGTTATCACCCGGAAGAATCCTTATGTGTTTATGAAAGGTGTTGGTGATGCCTTGATGACAGCTTTTGGCATCGCATCCAGGTTTGTGGCTTAGTAAAATCTCTTTTTTACCACAGTCGCTAGAATGCTCAAGCCTTTCACATCCTAGTGTGGTAAAGCATCAACTTTAGGTAAACTAAACTAACTAACTTAGGTAAACTAACAGCCCCACAGCAAAGTACTGCTGAAAAGCTCTTATTACATTTCAATGGCCGGCTCGGATAATACATAATTTGCCGACTCAAACGTTAAAACCACCTTGTACGTTGCATTTTGCTATTCCATCAGGAGATTGAATTGGCTGATTACGACCTTTCCAATAAATACCAATAAAATTTAATTTTTATTGAACTGTTCTGTGAACATGACTTCCGAGTAACAGGTGAAGAAACTTATAGTATAGCTTAATTATAGTATAGCTTAAAATTCCCTGACGATCCGAGGTCGCTCCCGCTTCTGAGAATCCGGTGAGTTTAACTGCAGAACGTCTGTAGAACTTATTTCTTACATTAGAGCAGTTTTCAATTGAGTGTGCAAATCCAAAACCAAAGTAATTACTCTGACTAATCACAGCAGTCGTAAACAATCCAATGAACCAATCAGAGCTCGAAGCAATCCTCGGTAGGAAAAAAGATGGCGACTGGTACATTTACCCATAATTCTTAGCGCACAAAAACCTTAACAACGTTCATAAAAATGTAAAGAAAAGTTATAAAATCTTCAAACCTAGTATACACATTGTCCTTAGTACTGGAACAAATATTGTAAAAATTTGGCTTTCTTTGTGCCTTATGTGCTGTTAGGTCCGCAAGGTATTATGGTAAAATGAACACCCGCCATCTTTTTTCCTACGGTGGATTACATGTCGCCGGCGCCAAGCGCGGGAAAAACGCGTGCGAGCAAGTCATGATTGGTTTTGGTTTTACTTCTGATTGGTCGAGAAAGTGGCGCGAGATTTTTTAGCCAATCACAAAGCGTAGCAATGTAAAACCAAACCAATTGTGGTAATTACTTTTCACACTCAATTGAAAACTGCTCTATGTACAGTGTACAATTCAAAGATCAATTTATTGGGGGCTGAGATGAACACTCACTTCGTTTCGGGCGAGATGACTTTCGTCCCGGGAACCCGGGATGAACCCACTCAGAGACGACACTCATCCCAGACTCGTCTTGGCTTTCATGTAAATGGACCCTGAGTCATTCATTCATCATTCTAATCACTAAATCGAACGCTCATCAGCTCTAACTTCCCGTGTATCTCAAATTCAGATTTTGCTGGCCTACTACTTTGTTTAAGGCCAGTGGTTTCTTCTTTCTATTTCAGTGCAGCCACACTTCCCACAACAATTCGATGCGTGGAGGAGAATAACAACATTGATCCTCGCATCAGTCGCTTCATGTTACCTCTTGGTGCCACTCTGAACATGGATGGAGTGGCTATTGCTCGCGTAGTAACCACAATCTTCATCGCTCAGTTGAACAACATTCCTCTCAGCCCTGGAAGAATTGCTGTTATTTGGTAAGTAAAGAGCGTCCTGAAGGGGTACAATGGGACAGGGATTTTCCTATTTTTGCACTGGAAAAATGGGATCAAGTCAATACAAGTCAATGGGATTCAGTTGGGAAAAATAAAAATGTGCAAAAATGGGAATGGGAATAACAGAAAAAGTCCTAAGCTCATTCTACTACAGTGAAATTGCCGACCTCCTGAACCTGATACAAAAATGGCTTGTGTCTCTATTGCTTTTTTTTAATGGTGTAACACCTTAGAATTTCCATGAATAGTCTCAAAGATTGAACCACCTTGTATGGAAATACAGAGAGAGATTGATAAACAACACAACAAGAAAATGCTGATTTATAGCTTTCATTTAAATGGTCCCAACGGGACCGAAAATATAGTTTACTCTGAGCCAATTTCACTCCGGGGCGCGCCCTTTTTCATTCCCGTTTTAAGGAAGTCTGTAACCTTCACTGGTCAGTGTATAAGGTATAGTATGAAATAAACTGAATAGGGCTATACGGAAGGAAGTCCACTGAACAACTCTCTGAAGGTCTCGGCATCCATCGGCATGGTAACGGACACCCGTCTCACGATGCTAGTTGCTGGTGGCTTCTTCATGTTCAGCTTGTCTGCGACTAAAACAGCTACGGTCTGCAGCGAGCCTGGAGTTCCTTGGTGGCGTGTCCTAAACACTTGTTTTAGGCGTTCGTTGGTGTCATTTTCATCCACCCAGCTATCGAACTTTTTTCCATAGTCGCGCCAGCGAACGAGGTATCGAACGCGACCGTCAGCGTCTGTACGCTTATCGAGCACCTTGGATACTTCATAAAAACTCATGTTGCTTACATGTAGTTCTTCTCTCAATCAGAGATTGTAAAAAGTGATTATGACTTGCTTTCACGTGGCTTTTATACAAGCATTATTTAGAAAACTAATGAGCTTTTCAACTGCAGAACAATACCCTCAATTAGTGTATGGCCCGCCCCAGTTTATTTTTAAACGGCCTCGCGTGGGCAATGATCAAAAACAAATTTGAAACAACCGTAAAGGCTGGTTTTCACTAGCGCATAAGCATAAGCACAAGCCAACATACGCAGACTCAGTAACGTGTTGATCATTAGTGCCTATTGTTCTGTTTTGTTCAAACAATTGGAACTAATGATCAACATGTTACTGAGTCTGCGTATGTTGGCTTGTGCTTATGCTTATGCGCTAGTGAAAACCAGCCTTAAGCGCGCGCAAGATAGGGACTCGTCATGCGAAAAACGGAGTTTGTGCAACAAATTCCAAACCAGTATTTTTTTTTAACTCACTGGATGACGACTGTTAAAACTTTTGTTTGATAACTTTGTTGTCCCTCGACCGAAAACCGAAAAATCACTGAAACGGAAAAATGTGTTAAAATCACACCTTTTGTTTTTGCCTTCAACAGCAATGTTTTGTACCTCGCCCGGCCCGTTTATCTTTTTTTTCACATCTTTCTGGCTTGCCAGCCTAAATGCAAAATGATTTAAACATAAAAAAGTGCAAAAGGCACACTTTTTTTATTTACCGCAGTGCTGTTTTTGTTTATTCGTGTCAACATGTATTCTTTCGTCGGTCCATGCGCCTTTGTTTGTAAAGCCATGCATGAAGTAAATTCAAATAGAAGGCAATTTCAAAGCACTAAAGCAAATTTAAAGCGTATACCGCATAACTGACATAAAGCGTCCCTAGACTTTTCTTATTAGCGAGAAGCCGCCATTCTGATCGCCACAACTCGGCTACTCAGGGCCGCTTGCTCGCAAAAACATCAAGAAATATGCTTACGGAGAATACCACAAGGTAGATTACGTATGTGGTCCACGCGCGCGAGGTATGACAATAGTTTAGTCAAACTCAGTGTGGCGTACTCTTGACATTTACCAACCCACCCCCTGTTGGTACCGTTAGGAACAAAATTGTCATCATCGACAGTTTGCCGATTGAATCCGATTTGACCCGAGTGCAATTTCGCGAAACAGGACAGAGAAATCCCTAAGGACGGACAGCAAAAGGGCCATTGTCTTAAAAACAATTAAACCATAACAATAGGCAAAGTTTGATATGCTAGGACCTCAACAACTAACTCGAGCATCACTAGACCGCGCACCTTCACTACCACATGCAATCATTGCTTCAAAGTTGACGAGCGTGTCTGATGGATACCTTGCCTTTTCTCTCTACAGTTTAATGGCGGTTGCTTTGTCCTTTGGTGCCGCAGGAATACCAGGTGGAGGAATTATGCAAATCATTATTCTTCAAGCTGTCAGTCTTCCGCTGCATGATATGGGCCTCATTCTTGCTGTTGACTGGTTTTTGTAAGTATCAAACTAAGGGCGCTTACCATTTGTCAGAGCCGGACGGCCGGGGTCGGACAATTAGTAAATAGTCTACCATTATTATGATGGACTTGGAGGAAAAGGGTCTCAAAAAGGTGCATTCTGTTTACGAACTGGCCGGCCAGTTCTGACAAATGGTAACCGCCCTAAGATTAAAAGCCAAAATAGACGAAGGATCAAATAATACTGTGTACTGGTTGCATTTGGGCTTCCAGAGTCCAGAGGCTGACAGGACTAGTTAGGAGCTTTTGCCGAATGAGCAACTGGAAGTATTGAATGGGATGCTAGTCAATAGTAAGATTTGCCGATATTTCTTTAGGGTTTCCTCACCCGAGGGGGAGGTGGCCGAGCATGCTTACGTGGGCCATTCAAAATTCCCACCCTGGGGACAAGAGTTTGGATCAAATTAGATAAAATCCCGCAACGCGGGCAAATTACATGATTCACTTTTAAGTAAATCTACTCTTTTGTCTGCAAAACAATAAGTATTTTTTTTTTCCTCCTCATCAAACATTCAAACGCCTCCATCTGGGGTCTGGACTTCAAGTCGAATTATTGAAGTAAGGGATCATGACAATAGAGGCCATGCAAATACCTCACATATGATCGATCATCCCCTGCTAGCTAAGTGATAATGCATAGTATGCATAATGCATGTTAATGCATAATGATAATGCATTAATGCTCAGCTGATAGGTGCATAATGCTTTGCTGGTACACATTTATTAATACTGTCATGCTACAAGAAAATAATACGGCAGCAGGAACCAGCTCTTGAACCATCGACCTACAATACGCGACATTTTATGAAATTGTACCCCATCCCCCTTTTTTAGTTGTAAATCCGGCGATTTTCAAGCAAAACTCAAAACGCGCGTTCAGTTATCAACTTTGTGAAGGTGTGGAAGGGAAAACGTTTGAGTCTGTAGATCAACGGCCTTCAGTGATACCCATACGTCCACTTGATGTCAAGTAAGAGAGTTATAGATCCATCTCGGATCAAAATCTTTGGTGCTTTTCGTTCTAGAAAGGTCCAATTTCAGACATGCAAGCTAAAACCACATCATCGCACACTTGCCGCCTTTACATGGTTATCTTTGACATCTCGGAGCCAAGCTAGAGATCTTTGAGTGAGGCTGAGAATAATAACTGAGGTCTCCACGAACAAATTAGAAACCTTTTTATTTAGTCAGTCTTCACATCGACAAATTGATCTTCTAACAGTTTTGTTGCAACATCATCACCGATCCATTTCTCGTTTTTCAGGGACCGTTCAGTGACAACCGTGAACGTTCTTGGTGACGCAATGGGGACTGGGATTGTACAGCACCTGTCACGTG
The DNA here is from genome assembly GCA_024195265.1 of Dendrophyllia cribrosa. Taxonomy (NCBI): domain Eukaryota; kingdom Metazoa; phylum Cnidaria; class Anthozoa; order Scleractinia; family Dendrophylliidae; genus Dendrophyllia; species Dendrophyllia cribrosa. The sequence goes on from JAJLRJ010000010.1 coordinate 23,168,906, forward strand.
ACGACTTGAAGTCTCAAACTGGAGAAGATGACGCGATAGCATTGAAGCAAAGCGAAAACGAGCCTGAACATGCGTTGTCTTCTAAGCTGTAGACACTGTGGTAAAGGGGTTTATATGCGACTCGGATGTTAACAAAAATAAGCTCAAATCTAGCGGTTATCCGTGAGTTGGTAGTCTAGTATGATGTGTAATCATTCTATATATTCTTATTCTGGAGACTGTGATTGATTTCAACCTCTTTTCCAGGGTATTTTCTCCCCCAATGGACAAAAGGGAGGACCCTGGGAACTAGGTTTCTTGTAATTCGTAAATATGTTGTATACATTCTTGAAAACCGATAATCAGTTAGCAGCTCATAATACAAACAAAGTGAGTGCGCTTTGTTAGTAGGTTGTGCGACCATTAAAATATAATTTTTTACACTGGTAGCATGAGCAAACAATGATGGTTTTGTATAAAAAAAATTCTTCTTATAGAGAAGGTGTAAACTGCAGAAGAAGTTTTCGTGAAGTGAATGACGCTGCAATGAACTTTTGTTTAAAACTATTCGTACTCGATTAGAGATTAGAGATTGTCTGATAGAGAATTGCCATCATATTAACCCTTTCACATCCAGAGTCAATTTTGGAGACATGTAGTGCAGTTCTAACTTTTGAGTTTGTTGACAAAATCCTATGGTGTGACCATTCAAATGAAACCTCTTCAGCAGTACTTTTGCGTGGTACCATTTGTTTTTCAATATTTTACAAAATGAAATTTGGGATTTTTCTTGAATTTTGATGTTTGGCACTCTTGGGAGTGAAAGAGATAAATCAAAGCAACATGTTAAGCACAGAGATACGTCCTGCGACTTTGTTTTATTTTAGGGCGTCTGTAGTTCCTTTTGAAGCGATGGTAACGTGATAAATTGGTTGAATGGGAAGCGTTCGTTCATTCTGTGGGAATTAAGAGCGCCGATCTGAAATATGAAATATTGCTCTATGTTCTTACGGGGCCTTCTGTGTTACCCTGATGTAGGGAAGGCTTCAGATCGCCATGTGTTGGTTGGAAAGTTTAGGAAGATTGAATCGAAGGATAAAGCGACTGGCTTCGGCGAGTCTGTCATTCCTTTCATTTTTTAATACTCCATTTGTAAAAAAGAAAATAATATACCTTCCCGGCGTCCCCGGCAAATGTGAGGGACAGTTATTCATTTGACAAATGGCTTGTCACTTTCCAGTAACATTCACTAGAATCGTGTTGGCCTTTATTTGTCACTTCCATCAGCATCCCCACTTTAAACACAGGCATTCGTTTAACAATATGATAGATACTTCATTATGACAAATTTGCTAAACGGGGGATAACAGTTGAATTTGAATGAAATACAGTGAAACCTCTATTAAGCGGACACTAGCTGCTTGGGTCCCTAAATTGTCTTCCCATATTCACTGTAAAACGAACCTGTATTCAGCGGACCTCTCTACTAAGCGGACACTAGCGAGGGTCCGGCAGATTTGGCCTTGAAAAGCGCACGGATTGACGATTTTAGCGATAAATTAAGCGGATTCGGGGATTTGAAAATTACCGTGGATCGAGGATCAGCCGAAAATTTTGGCCCGGTTTCCGGACTTTGTCCATCTAGAAGTTCGGATTGTGGATCTGATCATTAATTTTTTGTCGGCGTTGGACGGTATGTTGGTGTTTTGTCGACTGCCTTTTCAGTTTCACCAGCAAAGGCAGAAAACTTCGAGTAAAATCTACTAGTACTGCACAATAAAAACAAAATAAATAAATATATATACCCGTGTGCGGTATATTTATACTGCGAAACTTTTTAAGTAATGCGGACCCGGATTTGAACGAAAATAACGTCGGATCGACGGATCGGGCCAAAAAGTAGCTTTGCATACCCCAATTCACCCCCTCACAATGAGTTATTTTGTCCAGTCTCACAAAGTTCACCGAAGTGTAAGTATATTTTTCTCGACATCTACCTGGATATCCCTCTGTGCGGTTTCTGTTTGCTCTGACGCTCAGGATATTTACAAACTTTACTTTGCCGCCATCCCAAGCCAAATTCGTTCCTATGCTCGGAACAAATCGTGAGATCTTCTCCGCACTCGTCGAACAATCCAACGCGGGTCAAACATAATTTACTGTCTTCCTCGACTCCTTTCCGTGAGGTTTACAATAAATATAGATCCAGCGCTCTTGTTTCAAGCAAATATTGCTGAAAAGAACAAACACATTTAAAATCGCCCATCTTTACGAAATGTCTGCTGGTATGTTTATGCGTGGGAAAGCGTGGGAAATGTTCTTGGTGTCTAGTGCGTGTCACGCAATCCTCTCAGCGCGTTATCAAAATAATGCTGGCGGAAAACAAAACTAGTCTAAATATATTAAATTTGTATTTTTGATATACTTGATCTTTACTTTGCTTTTACTGTAAACAAATAAGTAGTTTTCTTACTTTTTCATCTGTAACCGAGGCAGTCTAAAAGGGCCTAAAAGTTGCAGTGCGATAAAAAAAGCATTAAAATAAAAAGCGGCCGGACTTCCCATATGATTTTTAGAATGAAACATCAAAATGGGTTTTCAAAATACTCCTAAAGATCTTCTCGAAGTTTTCCTTGCATTATGGAGACTTATGAACAAACGGACGCGTTGTCTCTGTATTACGATATTCTGGCACGTGTCACGTGACCCTCCCAGGTACGCCGGATTGCCGTATTTCAAGGGCAAATTCGTCATCTAAAATGTAAACTTCACACACTTTTATTTTTGTAATTGCTTAGATCATCAATTGTTCAAGCTGGAAAAAACATTGAAATGAATCAAAACATGGCCGCTTGTTTGCTTTTGCCCGCTATTTTAGGGGTATTTTCCGTTATTTCGCAAAATGGTGAAAATTGTCAAGTTTGATTGATGGCTCACAAATATAAAAACGGGACAATCATATATTTTTATGTTTGTACATAAAGATCCAGGTTTCTACTTTCACTTAGCGGAATATTTTTTGTCGGCTTGAGATTTTGGAGAAACACGCACATCATGAATTCGCTGCATTTTTGGCACGGATTTTTGCACATTTTTTAACAAAAACTTTAAACTCGTATAACTCTCTTAAAAATTAGTATCTGGATAAACCGTTTGGCCTAGATTGTAGGTTCGTTGTGGGTAACAAGTGAGCCAAATTTGAGCGAAATCGGTTGGGGGTCGTGTAGACTCGTCTGCATGGTCCTCAGGTGGACACGTTCTTAATATTAAAACGTTATTACATTTTCGATATTTTTTTTCTTAATTTCACTAATCCCCCCTTTTCCTTTCACACACTTTAAAAATCACCCAAAAATTTAAAAAACATTACATTAAGACATTCATCTACAAACGTAACTATGATGGTATTTGTGAATTACTTGAAACTTTAACGAGATAATTCCTTGAAACCGAGAGTAGCGCAAAAATGACATTTAACTGTAAGGAATATCTAATGATTCATGATAACAATTAATTTAAGACGTTTGGGAAAGAACTTCCTAAGTGACTTATCGGGTAAAATAATATTTTCTGTCTCGATTATGACTGCATCATGTCGAAAGAATTCCAACCAGGTGACAAAATCGTTCTTTTTCAAACGAAATTAATTTTTACCTTTTCAATTTTTCCCTAAAACGTTTTAAAATGTGGAATTTCTTGCTTCAACTGGATGTGTTTTTTGAAAGGATAGTGCCTTAAAGTGCCAGATTTTGACAGCCATGTTTTTGGAAATTTGCATATTTATACCTTTGAATGAAGAAAAACAATGTTTATTGGTATAACATTAGTCTTTTTACCTCATTTAGCGTTTATTTATTTGTTTTAATTAATTTTGCGTCAATTTGGACGGTTTTTAAGAGGTTTTAAAAAAATTCAGAAATCCAAGATGGCGGATCCAAGATGGCGGCCGTATAACTAATTACCTAATAACTACGTCATATGACGTCATCGTCCCATTGTGCGGACCGCAAAGGAGACAGTTTTGGACGTACTATGTACCCTCTAGGTTTCATTGTCATAGCCTTAATGTTTTTGAAGTTACGAAGGGGGGGGGGGGGGGGGGGGGGGGCACAATGTGCCCCCCCCCCCCAGGCTCAGGAACTCAAAAAAAGCCCAGGCCGAATAGGGTTAAGTAATTTCACAAAACCAGTGTTAATCTCTCGATCAATTTAATACCAGTACACAAATAGTAAGGTTTGAAATGTTATTGCGATTTCTTTTAATTCAAACATACATAAATTTTTTATTCTTGCAAAATATATATGCCACATACCATATTTTAAGATGCCTATGTGGGATTTTCAATGCAAAATCTTAAACGCGCTAAATTTCACTTTTACTGATTTCTAAGTTTCTTGTTTATCGTCGTCATGGTAATATCGATTTTACCAGAAAATATATCTTGCCAAACTTCAATTCAAAACCAATTAGTGGTGAAAATTTCACGTTGATCTGACTTGGAGAAGGCCGCTTAAAAGCCGATTGAAAAATGTTGGTATGGTCTCCAGAAAACTGTATCCAACCACCTTAATACATTATTTTCTTCCGAAAAATGCACAAAAAAATTTCATCGAACTGGCACTTTAAAAAGAGCTTTGTAATGGGATTTTTACGGTTTTGGATGAAAACGAGTTTTCTAAAGGTGCTGTTACACGAGGCAATTTTTTTCCGCAACTTGCAACGCAATGCTGACGAGAGCCGTTACGAGACAAGTTGCGGATGAAATTGCGCGTGTAACACTTTCTCTGCGCAACTTGTTTCGCAACGAAAAATTGCGTTGCGAGCTGCAGAAAAAGTTGACCACTTATCTACTTTTTGCAACGTTGCGAGACAAGTTGCAAACGTGTAACATGTAATCAGCAACTTGTCTCGCAACGGCTCTCGTCAGCGTTGCGTTGCAAGTTGCAGGGAAAAAATTGCCTCGTGTAACAGCACCTTAAGATAAAAGACGATAAACTTGAATTTTAAATTTCCAAGTTGCAATCCTGACCATTTCTATCGTGGCTGTCTGAAGCTCAAGCCACTTATTTTTACTCTTAGAGCACTAGCAGAATAATTTTAGACAAAACTGATTCACATTATGTTTGGGTTTCCACTGTTACAAGTATGAATCTTTTTAAAGGGTCTATGTCACCATTTTTAGTGTAATTTTAAAAACGCTAAAAGACATTTTTATATCAGTGGAAACGCAAAAATAATGGTCCAGTTTCGTTTAAAATTGCTTTACGAGTATAATGAAACTATAAACAAGTGTCTCTGACTACAGATGTCCAGGATGAAAATGCATTGCAACCTTGACAAAATTGGCCAATTTTTTCAAGTTTGTTAAATATGTTTTGGAAAATTTGCTAAAAACTGATTATGGTTTATTCTTTCTACAAGAATTTAATTGATATCTTGTTTTTGGTGTTCTAAGAACATTTTGTGTTTGAAGTAAGGTGCTCAGTTTTAATCCTAGCACAGTCTGAGACAAAAACATAAAACCCGCCATGACACAGAACCTTTACAGCAACACTAAAGTGGTGACAGAGCCCCTTTAAACCCAAACACCAGATTAACCCAAACATCCACAAAGCGTCATTTAGGGCGTTCTTGTCCGCAGCCCTTCAGTCATTTATTATAACAAAAACGTTTTGTGTATCAGTTTTTATAACCACAACAATGTATCATACGCACTTTTTTTAATTAGAAATACTTTATTTGTAAATTGAAATTATCGTTTGACATTTTGAAAGGAACCTCCAAAATGTACCGGAATCTCGTTCTGTGAGCATGGCTTCAATTAATTCTTGGCTTGCACATGACGTCATAAAATCTAAACTTTACAACCTACAATGCTGTTTCTAATATGGTATGTAGATACCAGTATTACAATCCTTCACTTAAAATTTCAGGTTTTAAGGATGTTTTGCTTCCGATTTGTAAAGGTTTTAAATATGTCACGTAATTCATCACGCTATTTCAGATAAGCTGTGAAAATAAACAAAATTGAACCAGTTGAAAGTTATTTTTTCATTATATACTTATATGCCGATTTAATGTAACTTATAGTGAATCCAGTCTTTTGTGATGAAAATTTTTGCGTAATTATGACTTTGAAGGTTTGGCCGCCGTGTTGGATATGTTGGTGTACCAAAGAGGTACACCAAGATGGCCGCTCCATACATTTTTACTAAAAATGTCTCATGATACTAGTTCGCCTATAACTTTTGAACAAAATAATCTGGCACTTTAAAATTTAGCCCAGATGTGTAGTTTTAAACTCTCTACAATTCTATAAACATTTTGAAATCGAAAAATGTTTTTTAATGCCCCTGAATTTTGATATGACATAAACGCACGTAAGTGCAAGCCAAGAATGTAAGAGTTGCTTAACAAAGTTTATTGTGTCAATTATAACTGCGTATAGTGTATTTACACGATAAGCTCAGTTGTTATCACAAACATTCCACTTCTAATAAAGGTTTTAGAAATTACTGCCATAAATCTATACCTTATTTAAACCTTAAAAGATACCACAAAATCTACAACTGTGGAGTCTTTCGAAACTGAACATCCTAAGCAGCGGTACCTTATTTTAACCACTGCCACGTACAACGGGCATCCCCGTCTCTGAGCATTAAAGAAATACTATGGCCAATAAACACTGATTGTACATAGCTAGCATCGCTCTGACTGCAAAATTAGCGTTGAAATATTGACTGACTATTATGCATTATGTAAATATGCTATGTATTGGCAGACATCTCAGCGGCACCAAAACTTTATTTTTAACCCTTAGTAAGGTACGAGGTCGACACTTTTATATCGGCCTCCCCCTATGCATTAACCCTTTTCCGACGGATGGGGTCATTTTCGTTCCATATGGAACGATGCAGATAATTCCTTTCTCAACCCTTGGCATTCCGTTTAAACCAAACAAATGGTCAACAACGAATTTAGGAAGGATAGATCTTTCCGCAGATACCTCATTTTGTAAAATCTGACCAATCCTGACAGAGTTACACACAAAAAACCTACTCACATTTTGGGCAAAAATTCACTTCAATTTCGCTATTTCATACCACTGATTCCAGATTAAATTTTCCATTTTCCTGGAAAGTAAGCCAGCCACAATTGCAATGAAAAGAAAGACGATAAAGTGGGCAACAAAGCACGATATTGAAAAGAAAGATAAAGGAAAGAAAGAGAGCGAGAAAGAAAGTTCGAAATAGTTTCGCAAAAAAAAATTTGGCTTATGTGCATTGCGCCGAAAACAAAAATGAAGCTTAATTACATCCAATAAGCAGGAAAATAAGCCTTTTTAGTTGCAAAACTCATTTCTAGCCATTTTCTTGCTATTACACTGGTAAAAAGCTGGTCCAAAAAGGAGGATTGGATTAAAAATGCGGTTTTTTCGCTACTAAAATGCCGTCCTTAAAGGGTTAAATAAATACTATGGCTAAACACTGATTGTACATGAAAATGGCCACTTTCAACCTGCAGACTGCAGAATTTTTAGAAGTGTTGAAATACAGTTGAAGCTTTTGTTAGCTACCACCTTGGGGATTCAAAAAAGTGGTCTTAACTTACGAACTGGTCACTTAGGCGCAAACAAGTTTGATGATGACTGAGAATTTCAGTAAACATGGTTTCATGAGGGTGTCGCAGAGGGGATCCGGAACTGGTCGTTTACGAGAGGTGGTGCCAAGAAGAAAGTCAACTATATAGATATCATTTATGCAAAGAGGAAACCGCATTCTTGAATATATTATTCTGCGGTCAAAATTTCTCTCTTTACTGGCATACAGCACAGAACTGCATTTTTGTCCACCTTCCCTAAATTTTCCCACTCATCCAAAGGAACAGAATACACCTCCCCTGGTGGGATTCTTATGCCAAGGTCTACTGGCAAATTGTTAATGATAAAGTAAACCCTCCCTTCAACTTCTACTGCTCCGAGGTTGTTTGGGGGAATGTGGGGTTGGTCTACAACAGACCAAGTGTTGTTTTGCTCATCATACACTTCAACTAGAGCTTTATCACCACAAGGTTCACCATTACCAGAATATACAGAACATTGACCCCCAGCAATGTAGAGTCTATTGTTTACTACAAAAAGGTTGGATCCAAAGTGACAGCCTTTAGTTGTCGCCTTTTGTTCCCACGCGTTTCTCTTTGGATCAAAACAATACAAAACTGCCACTCTACTTATCCAGTAACCATTTGGTAATCTCTCTCCTTGTCCATAAAGCACATAAATGCAAGATCTAAAAACTACAGCTGCCTTTTTGCAAAATGTTGAAGAATTGATGTTACATACAGCACCTGATTTAGATACACATTGCCACTTGTTTGTACCTATACTATACCTGTAAGGAACCAGTGATTTGTATATTGCATATATATGGTCATCAATGTAACACAGACAACTGATTTGATTGGCTAAGCCAACAAAAGGTGGGAGTGTCTCCCATGTGTTACTTACTATATGATAACGGTAATTAACAAACTCGTTCCCCTTCTTTGCTGCTACATACAAATAATTACCAGCATATTCAGCAGCAAAACATGCTGTAGCCTCAGACAATTGTGCCATTGTTGGCAGAGCTTTCCAGGTTTTAGATTGGACGTCAAAGTACTGCATCTGATTCTGAGAAATAATGGCAACAAGAACCTAAAACAAAATCAAGAAAGTCACAATGTTAGAGACAAGTAAGGTCAAGCAATGCATGCAACACCCCACAACAAGACAAAATTTACCATGTTATTTGAAAATAGTTTTCAAAAGTGATTTAAAAAATACTTTTAGAAAATACTTTCACATGGCGTTATTTACATTCGCATAATATGCAACTAAATTGTTCTATATGAATATAAAAGTACTACCTAATGACATTTAAGCATTCCAAGTAGATAGTTGCTTATCGTTACGTTATGTATGGACTCACACATAACGAAAAATAAGCGATTAGATAATTGCTTACCGTTTTGTTATGTATATGGAAAACATAAGGCAATTTAAGCGATTAGATACTTGCTTATCGTTTTGTTACGTACATGACACACAAAACGAAATATAAGCGATTAGATACTTGCTTATCGTTTTGTTATGTATGTAAATGCACACATAACGAAATATGAGCGATTAGATAACTGCTAAACGTCGTTTTGTTATGTATATGGAAACATAAACGCAATTTAGGCAATTAGATAATTTGCAAATATATGTATTCCCCTTCCACATGAGGGCCTATGCGAAAAGGCTGTGAATATAAAGGAGCGATTTTGGTCAAAAAATTGAAACAAGCTCTCAACTTGCCCAGCTTCAATAGTGTACAGCTTCCTTTTGCATCAAACAATAATTTAATTAATTAATTAATTAAAAACAATTCCCCATGTATGTATGGAATGTTTTCTTTTCCTAAAGCTTTGCATGAATATTTTTTGCATTTGTCTAGCACTCCCCTCAAATATAGAATGGTCCATCTCTTACTACTGTAACACTTGAAACAAAGTGTAAGGAGGATTTTTTTCTTACCTGACTTATTGATCTTGGTTTTGCTTTCTCTAAAGCAAACTTAGTGATGTTTGAAGGCCTATAGTTATGCCGAAATGCGTCATACAGAAGCATATGAATCTCTGGCACTCGTTGCATCTCCTCCGTGTCAAGCTCTTCAATCACCTCCCCGATGTCTACCAGTCCCAGACGAACGGCTCCAATAACTTTTGCTGCGACTGACATCCTCTCTTCCGTCTTGTACTTGATCCACTGCATCACTGATTTGAAGACGAATGTCTCTGAAGGAGCAGTGAGGTCATCTCGACTGAGAAGGTTCCACAACTGATCTGCGTCAATATGGGACAAGAATTCTTCACTTTCACAGATCTCTTTATACATAGAGGCCATTTTGCATCGTGTAGCTTCTTGCAGGTCTGTCAGACCGTGGCGATTAGCAATCGTGCAGATGCGACAATACGTCTCAACGTCAAACCGAAACTGAACAAACTCGGTCTGAAGGAAATCACAACATTGTTCAACAACACTCGTGACTTGAAGGTGATCAGCTGCAATGAGAACTTCAAAAATACTTTCATCGTTGACATTGAGATTTCCACTGTAGATGGAATCCATAACGATTTTCAAGGCTGCTGACGAGACGCTTTCATCTTTAAGCTCGATCACTTCCTGGTTCGACTCCTTCATGTCATGAGCAAACATAGCGTGAAAGTGATCGCTATTCGCAGCGAGTACAATGCGATGAGCTGGGAAAAGGTCTTCACCCACTTTTAAACGAACGTCTATGAATTTACCTTCTTCTCGAAACTGAGCACACTTAGACAAAAGAACCTCGGAATGGGCAGCCATGTTTGATCATTCAGTGATCGCAAGTAGACACATTTCACTTTAAACGAGCAGAAACTGGCACGAAAATTTAATGTGTATGTTCACGCGACGAAGCAGGTCACGCGAGCCAAAAGCGTCGTCAAGCGAACAATCGAATAAAAAAAAAACAGTTGTAACACCAAGAATTAAATAAATAATTAAAAACCAAGCTTACTGCTTGAATAATAAAACAATTATTGAACTTGGCTTTCACAAAATATCGTGATTTATCAGTGTCTCGCATATTAATTATTAATCTGCTCGCCACTGACAAATCGGGAGCAGCTCCGTGTAAAGTTAAATTGGACATCTTTCGGGTTGATAGTTATTTTGCTTAAGTCTTAATAACTTCACTTAAGCGGTTGAAACTATGTGGGTGCATTTTTATGGCTATGAACAAAAGTTGTCACAAGTTCAAGAAAGCATTGCGTGATGCGTTTGTAACCGCCCTTCGTGCACAAAGTGAAGATGGCGTTGTTGTCGTTGCTTTTTCTACTACTGGCTGTTAACTCTGCTTCATCGGCCCGGATTGCTGGTTATCTTTCCATTGGCGGATCGGGATACATACACATGAGGCACATAATGGAAGAATTGGCCCTTCGCGGCCACGAGGTAAGGTAAACTCGTCACAATTAATTGAAATTAAGCTTAAACTCTCTATGTCAATGAGCTGAGTTTAAGGTAGAAATGCGTTCTAGATCTTTAACTTGCCAAGGGAACACACATTGTGTCAGAAATGGAATTCTGCGACTTTTCCAGGCATTTCATTATCAAGATTTGCAGCTACATGTATATCATAAAGAACTCTCATGAATCGTTAGACTTTGGTTGCGAGATCGTGAGGTGCTGCATGCAAACGACCCGCCGTTGTGTAAATTTCATTAAACCTCCTAAAAACTCACTGAATCTGCATGCAAGGTGAGGTGTACACAAACTTTGCATATTGATGAATTTGTAACGTTAAGATTTTGCATTACAAGCCGAACATTACTCAGGCTATTTGTTTCTAAAAGTAGTCCTCTTATTCTTAAAATAAAAAGATGTACATTTCTAAAATGATTAGTCATGATGATTGAGTACAATTGAGGTCAATTGGGTTTGTATTGAGCGACGATCATCAACAATCAGAAAGTCTAAACCGTCAGAAATATAAACAATGTTATAAATGAAACAACAAAACTGACTTATAATCGAACTTCGAGGTGACTGTCTAGGAATCGTGATCTTTTTGGGCAACACGTGATCGCACTTCAAGTACGTAACGAAACCAGTGGACAGTGTTTTTCGCGCGCCCCGATTGGTTACTCAAGCTCGGGATAAAATAACATAAAATTACAGCAAACTCGTCTCCAGGGTCTCTCTTCTTCCCGTGACTCGGAAGGACGGGAAAAAGAGAGAGGATGGGGAGGGGAGGATCGATCAGTATTGGTTGGATAGTTCCAGTTTAATTTAGTGTAAATCCTTTATTAAGAAGCCCCCCCCCCCCCCCCCCCCCCCCCCCCGCCCTCCTCTCTGATAAGGCCCCCTTTTTTGGAGCAAGAAAATTTATTTAGGTTTCCCATCTTTTAAGCCCCCCTCCTCCCACCTCTTCGTTCACAACCAAAACAATAAAGGAAAGACTGTATTTCTGGTACATACAGTATTCGCCAGCGTTATGGACTGCTGGGGTTTCGCTATTAAGCCCTCCTTTCTATGAATCTCCCCATCCTCAAATGCACTGAAAATAACAACCACATTCCCAGCGCTTTTCCCCTCCCCATTTTGACAGGGAAAAGCGCTGGGAACGAGGTTATGAAAATAAAGAAGACCCAGGGGGCTTAATAGAGAATTTATGGTATCTATCCCTAGAAAGATTTGTTTCCTGCATTCTTTGTCTTTTAGGTTGCAGTTGTTGTTCCATCTTCCCTTAAAATCAAATCATCTGATAAAGTAGCACACAAGATTTACCAAGTACCATACAAACCTGGTTTCATAGAGAATGAATTATTTAAGCTTGATTTAGAGGGACGCAAGTTTCAGTTCTTCTTGAAAATGAGTGAGATAGTTGCTGAATTTTGTGAAAGTGCTTTGAAGAGCACAAAGGTTCTCGAGGATTTGAAAGGTTTTGACTTGTTTGTTTATGACAGCATGTCATATTGTGGTGCACTGATTGCTGAGCGTTTTGATATTCCAACGGTGGAGACCTTACCTGCACCAGCAACTGTTCCATTTGGGTTCGTCCACATGATTCCCATGCCTGTCTCATATGTTCCGCAGCTTCTCACCGGATTTACGGATGAAATGACATTTGTGGAAAGGCTAATGAATTTGGTAGCATATCTGGTTGTTAAGGCCAGTATCAATGTTGTACACTACAGAAAAATGAATGCGTTGAAGGTTAAGTACAACATTAAACCTGATAGAAGCATCCAGGAGGCTATTGCTGGTGCTGAAATGGTTATTATTGGAGCTGATTTTGCAGTGGAGTATCCACAACCTCTTTTGCCAGGTATAAAATCTTTAACAAGGAGCACTTAATATATATTCTTTGTAGAATTGCTTTGACAAATTCAGTCGTTTATAAGGTTGTAGTGTCAATGTACCAGTGGCAACTAGGCACGTAGGAACAAATTTAGATGGGAGTGATAGCTCTTGGTAAGATTGGGTGTGGGCAATCAGATGGACCTTTCATTTATTTCCCCTATTTCCCCCTGTAAATGTGTAACAATTTGGACCTGGTTTCGGTGATCCAAGTTTTGGTGAATTGTGAATTTAGGCAGTCAGAAAGCGTTAAACTGGTAGAGAATTTGGATCCAAAAAGGACGAGAAACTAATTTTTTTAGTAAGGCGAGAACAACTCGGAAGGGTTCTGTCCAGGTAAGCACATGTACAGGATGTATAGCTGTTAGCGAGTAATCGTACAGTAATGTAATCACAACTTGTGCCGGAGTTAAGTCGCAGTAAAACCTCACGCAACCACGTGCCAGCTTTTGAAATGATTCATTTGTGTATGTGAGATTACATCATTCACAGCACTTTTTAAATACACTTAGCTTAGAAGCTAAGTGTATTTAAAATCAGTTATTGTGTATTGTTATTGTCTTAAGATATTCTTCATTGGGATTTATCTGTCAGGTCAAGTCATGGTTGGACCCCTAAATTTGAGAGCTGATGTTAAACCTCTTCCCCCTGATTTGGAAGAATTTGTCAGCAATTCAGGAGACCATGGTTTTATCATTGTTTCTTTTGGAACAAATGTGGTTTCTCTTCCACAAACAGTAGTGGACATGTTGGCTACAGCTTTTGGAAAACTAAAACAACGAGTTGTTTGGAGACTTACAGGTAATATAGAACTACATGTAAAATACTGGCTGTAAATATTTAAGTTGAATTTGACCCTGAAAACTGAGCTTGCATTTATGTGTTTGATTCCCTAGTGAAGATCTGCTGAAGACCCTTGGGGATCTTTGACGGTATCTGCAAACGATCTTGTGTGGATCTTGTTGAGGATCCTCAACGATCTCCTTTTATGAGGACGGGAATCTTATCGAATTTAAAAGCTGCTGTCGCCATCAAAATTAGTTTTGATCTACCGAAAACAAAAACGTTTCCGATGCGACAGCGTTTGAGACGACATTTTGAAAGGCGACTAATGCCGCCTCCCCAACAGATATTCCTCTCGGAACGCCGTCCATTAGCTGCCGTGTTCAACATGTGAATCAACCCTTTACAAATTTGGTGCGACTGTCCTCTCTTGCAGGTTACATCCCTCCTTCCCTCGGCCCAAACATTAAAGTAATGGAGTGGTTACCTCAGAATGATCTATTGGCTCACAAGGACATCAGGGCTTTCGTCTCCCATGTGGGACACAATAGTCTCTACGAGTCTGCGTATCACGGTGTTCCTATAGTAGCTTTTCCATTGTTTGGGGACCAGCATTCGAATGCAAAGAAAGTACTGCATATTGGTCTTGGTTTAGCTGTGCATCATCGAAGTACTAATGTACAACAAATGTTTGAAACGATCGAACGCGTTGTTTCTGAACCAAGGTAATGTTGATCAAGAATATATAATATGCAAAAAGAGCTTTTCAGACACGAATTACGCAATCCTTCAGTTACCTTCCCATCTTAAAAAGAAAAAAACAAAGAGCACCAAATAATATACTGCTCAGAAGCTTTTATTGCAATGGTAACACTTTGGGTCAGTTCATCCATAGACTATTATTATTGATAGAACCAATGAGTGTAGGTTCAGTTGTGAGAGAAGGGGGATATTGGAGGCAAACATACATTAATTTTATAACTTTGCGTTAAATTGTCTACGCATGTAAACGTTTTAATTCGCAATGACGCTATCTATTTTTGTTTGGCCTGCAGACGGGCCTCAGTTAGTTATGTCCGTGAACGGTTTTGTTCAACAGTTGATTGTTGTAACGATTCCAATTTTTTTCCCTTCAGATTCAAAACAAAAGCAATGCAATTCTCTGGCTTGTTAAAAGATCGCCGACGAACCCCTATTCAAGAGGCTTGTGATTGGTTAGAGTATGTACTCAGACATGGTGGAGCACAGCATCTAAGACCTCAAGTGTTTAACATCCCTTGGTATCAGTACTACCTACTTGACGTCATTGCTTTCCTTGTTGCTATAGTTACCTTGGTTATCTTGGTGATAAGGTTGACATGCAAATGCCTGTGTCGCTTGTGCTGTAAAAAGAGTAACGACAAAGACAAGAGGGAGTAAAAAACAATAAAAGATAGTGTATGTACCGGAAACTGTCCGTATTAACAGGTTGTCCGTATTAAGCGGGTTTTTATGAATGGCGTAATTTAAGTGCTCTATTGTTCTTATGGAAAAATTTAGCTAATTTCCTCATCTAACCCCTAAACACTTATAAATGTAACTAAACAAAATCATGTATGTTACGTTTTTGAAACTGATCTAAAAAATGTTAAAAAGATCTTATGAAAAACTTTTAAGAAACTAAATTTTCGGCAAGCGCTCTGTTGCGCATGCCTTCGTCAGAGTTAGTTTGAAACAGTGCACTAATGTGCAATGAATGTTTGAAACGATCGAACGCATTTTTTCAAACTGTTTCAAATTAACTCTGACGAAGGCAACAGAGAGTTTGGCGAACATTTAGTTTCTTAAAAGTTTTTCACAAGAACATTTAACATTTTTTAGATCAGTTTCAAAACGTTTTTCAGTTAACATGATAAATACTGATCACCCAAATAATAAAATCATATATGTTTAGTTATATGTTTAGTATATGCTGACGCATTTGAGAATATTTTAACTTTTTGAATTAGCTATTCAAACTGACCGTATTAACGAGTTTAACTTTGTATGAAATAATCTTAGTCTGAACGGGGAAAACTGTCCGTTTTCGGTATTAACGGAGTCAGGTCGGGTTAATGAAGTGTTCGAATTAAGCGTGTGTCCGTAAAGCGGGACTCAACTGTACCCAATAAACAGGAGCGGGCTTGTAGGTTACGCACAACTTTAAAGTTTCTGTTGATATACAGACTGCATGACCTCTCTGCTATGGCCGGCCCTTTTGCAGCGGAAATAAACTTCTGGCTCGTTGTAGAAAGGTATTTGACGGGTTGTGTGTGGTTTGTACATCAAACGAACATATGAGAAATAAGTTACAGTCGAACCTCCATGTACGACCACCTCTTCTAAGCGACCACTTTTCCAAAATACCAATTTTCTTCCAGTCAAATCACTATAGTGGAAACCTCTCGTAAGCGGCCACCTCTCGTAAGCGACTACCTCTCTCGTAAGCGACCACCTTACGTAAACGAACACCTCTCCTAAGCGACCGCTTTTCCAAAATACCAAATTTCTTCCAGTCAAATCACTATAGTCGAAACCTCTCGTAAGCGACCATCTCTCCTAAGCGACCACTTTTCCAAAATACCAAAGTTCTTCCAGTCAAATCACTATAGTCAAAACCTCTCGCAAGCGACCACCTCTCTTAAGCGACCGCTTTTCCAAGATACCAAATTTCTTCCAGTCAAATCACTATAGTCGAAACTTCTCGTAAGCGACCACCTCTCGTAAGTGACCACCTCTCTTAAGCGACCGCTTTTCCAAGATAACAAATTTCTTCCAGTCAAATCACTATAGTGGAAACCTCTCGTAAACTACACCTCTCTTAAGCGACCACTTTTCCAAAATACCAAATTTCTTCCAGTCAAATCACTATAGTCGAAACTTCTAGTAAGCGACCACCTCTTGTAAGTGACCACCTCTCCTAAGCGACCACTTTGCTAAAATACCAAATTTCTTCCAGTCAAATCACTATAGTGGAAACCTCTCGTAAGCGACCACCTCTCGTAAGTGACCACCTCTTTTAATCGACCGCTTTTCCAAGATACCAAATTTCTTCCAGTCAGATCACTATAGTCCAAACCTCTCGTAAGTGACCACCTCTCCTAAGCGACCGCTTTCCCAAAATACCAAATTTCTTCCAGTCAAATCACTATAGTCCAAACCTCTCGTAAACGACCACCTCTCGTAAGTGACCACCTCTCTTAAGCGACCTCTTTTCCAAGATACCAAATTTCTTCAGTCAAATCACTATAGTGGAAACCTCTCCTAAGCGACCACCTACCGTACCACTGTACCACCTAGCTTCTCGGGTTGCTTAGTCCTAAATTTAACTATATAAACTGCTATCCCTTACTGTTACTGAAAGCTAACCAGTTACTCGGTTATATAAGTCTCAATAAGGTGTCCCATTTTCCTGCTGGGCCCTCTCATCTATCCCTTCAAGTGTCCTCAGTGGTCCGACCTCTCGTAAGTGACCACGTTGGCTTTGCATTTGGGTGACCGTTTACAGGAGGTTCAACTGCAGTTGATTGCTTGGGGATTGACTAGACAGGTAGAGTCTAAACGCTATAGCTCAGAAGGAGGTCGGACACCTTATTAAGAATATATAACGGAGTAACTGGTTAGCTTCCAGTTAAGGTTAGGGTTAGCAGTTTATATAGTTAAATTTAGGCCTAAACAACCCGAGAAGCTAGGTGGTACCCCCGTACGGTAGGCTATGTAAGCCTAAGCCTAGCTGAGGTTACAGGTTCAATCCTGAGTGGGATTTTAGATTTTCTTTTTTACACTTCAAAATTTATTGAAAATAAAATTCTGTGTCGACATTATGTTATATAATTCCCAATAAGCTGTCCTACCTCCTAAGCTGTAGCAGGTGGACTCTACCGCCTACACAGCTAACGCCTCCTCGTTTAACTGCTTTATTCGTGTTTTTTTTACGTTTACGTTACATCTTAAAGGGACACTGTCCCGCCGAAATAGCAAAATTTGCTCAGCTTATTTCCACATTATTTCATCAAATGCCACCAAACATACAACTTAGGTGAATAAAAAGATTCTATAGAGCAAAACAAAAGCAGTAGTTTGAAGATAAAATACAGGATCGCAAGGATTGAAGCGGATTACAGTTCATCAATTTGATTTATTGACAGGCGGTCAAGAAATCAAACTTGCCATTCGCGTGAAATTTGGACTTTTCTAGCTGTTATTTTGTCTGTTTAGTTCATATTTCTTTGCTTCTAGCACTTTTGGCGATGGTTTCTTCCAATTTCAAGATAACAAAGAAAGCTTCAAGCAAGCTCCTGGCCGTAATCATGAAAACACGATATTTCAGCCGGGACACTGTCCCTTTAATTGTAATGATTGTTGTAATTGTAATAAATAAATTATAATAATTGTAACTATCAATTTAATTGTCTAATTACCGGTCGGTCATTTCCATCTTCAATCATACTGACAAACACAAAAATTGTTAAGATTTAAAATTTTTGGCATTTTGTTCTCGACCTTCTCCCGTCCCATGAAGAATTGCCTGAATTGCCATGCTGTCGTGCATGGCATTCTCATAGTCAGTTATGGATACATGTTGTGCTGTTCTAACTTTAAAGTCTGTTGAAGAAATCCTATGGTGTGACCTATTCAAATGAAACCTCTTTAGCGTTACTTTTGCATGGTAGCATTTGTTTTTCAATATTTTACAAACAAAACGAAATTTGGTATTTTTCTTGAATTTTGATCTGTGGTGCTCTTAGGAATTAAAGGGTTAACCTCCTTCGTAGCCGTTAGTTGGGTCGACTCCAATCATCCATTTGGAACGCGCTCCTAATTAATCTTTGATTATACTGTAATATATATATATATAGATAGGCTGAGCCTAACAGCGTCGCTCTGTGAACAAGCTTAACTAAGGTGAAACTTAACTAAGGTGAAAGATCGGAAGCACAAGAATTAAGATTGACGAAGGCTATTTTTCAATTTTAGCAATTCTCAAAAACAGTATTACGCGACCGTCTGTACAGTACATTTAGACCGTACAAAAGTTCACAAAAACAACTTTTTCTCCGTCTAGAATAACTAGTATTTTATTATTTAGTATTTTATTATTTTTATTTAGTACGACTACCTTCCGAATAAAATACATTTGTTGCTTGTCAAAAATTGCCCGAGAAACTGATTTGAAAATCAAAATTGCAAAAATACACAAACATATTTGCATAAGGCGATGCGAGTGAAGATAGAACTGTACTATAAAATCAAAGTCTTGTTTTGTTTACATAAAATCGCTTTTCAATCTATCTAATGAATAAACGAAAAAAAGCAAGGCTGATTCGACAGTGAAGGAATATAAAAATGTAATTTATCCAATATTTCAAAAGGCACGGCCTTTCTTCTTCAGGGTATTACAAATAATGACTATGGGTAAACTAGGACGTTACAATTTAAATTTGAGTATAGCGCGCAATATGATGCTATGATAACATATAATACAATGGAAAAGTAACCGTTGAAGATTAAAAGCTTAAAAAACCGTTACAAAAGAGATGAAAAAAGAAGAACATGCAACATATAGAAGTAGATATAAACGGAAATAAAGGTATTACATTTCATCTTTTTTATTAATTCCTAGAGGTTCAAGAGTGTTACCTCTATCGATGAGATATGCTTCTCTTGCTTTGCGTACAGCGTCACGATTAGAATGAATAAGTTCGAGTGGAATGAGTGCTATATCTTTAGCTGAATGGTCGCTAGTGAGGAAATGTTCTGATACTGTAGTGGGCTTAGATATGTTAGCTGGGTTGTCAACTGTTCTGCGGTGTTCGTTAAAACGGTCCTTAAGTCGTCGTTTGGTTTCACCAATGTACTGTTTGTGGCAACGATTGCATTGTATCATGTAGATGACGTTTTTAGAGTTGCAGTCGATGTGTTGAGTGATGAGTCTAGTCTAGTCTAAATTTTTATTCGTCCTTTGTGTTTATATCGCATACGTGATGACAGGCGGCAAATAGTTTTTAAGGTGGGTACAGTAGCATTTTACAAACTCTATTGTACCCACCTCGAGAACTGTTTGCCGCCTATCGTCACGTATGCGATATATAAACACAAAGGACGAATATATATTTATATATATTTTGAGGTGTCAATATTTTTGCAAAAGGGTGTATATATATATATATAAAGTGAGAACAGAAATTTTCACAACAAAGATTATGAGTGAAAAAGTGCCTCAGCCGGGAGTTGAACCCGGGTCTCCTGATGACCGGACAGATGCCTTAACCACTAGGCCACTGAGACAACCACACTTATACAAACACAAACAACACATTTGTGACTTCATAGTGTAACTCCCTTCCCACGCTAATTTTAATATATATATAATTATTTTTGTTTATTTTAGTCACCCTTGGGCTATAAGTATTTGGCTTTCACTTCGAGTGAAACATCTCGCGGAAGACCGAGGAATGCAAACTTGGATTTGATAGCTTTTTCTAACTGAATTTGCACTTGAACGTCGGACGTAATTAGGATACGATAACATCCAGCTGGTGCAACTCAATCCACTAACATCAGGCGTTCGTCCGACGTTAGTCGAGACCAGTTACGCCTGACGGACGGATGAATGACCGTAAGTCACTTAGTATGGATACTTATATAAATCAAGTTTGTAAGATCGCTTTTTATCATATTCATAATATTCGTAGAATTTCTAAATACCTTTCGCAGGAATCCCTTAAAACTTTAGTTCATGCTTTTGTTACATCCAGACTTGATTATTGTAATAGCCTACTTTATGGTCTTCCCAAATATAAGATAAGTAAACTACAACGTGTACAGAATGCTGCAGCCAGATTAGTAACGAATACCAGAAAGTATGATCATATCACACCAGCTTTATATAACCTCCACTGGCTGCCTGCGTTTTATCGTATTTATTTTAAAATCTTAATTATTACATTTAAGGCTATATACAATATGTCACCTAGCTATATTAGTAATTTAGTGTCTATTAAGTCGTGTTTTGTTTATTCCCTTAGATCGAACTCTTCATTATTTTTGGACCGTCCCAAGGGGCGTATGTTTTCTACATTAGGAGCTCGTTCGTTTTATGCTGCTGCCCCCACACTGTGGAACAGCCTTCCAGCAAATATTCGAACAACGACATCACTTAGCATTTTTAAGAAAAAACTTAAGACATATTTTTTTTAATTTAGCCTACAACGAGTAATATTTTGGGAGTGGTCAATTGTGCATTTTTAGTATTTAATTATTATTAATCAGGATTAATTATTATTAGTATAAAACTCGTGTAAAATTAGTATTAATTAGGATTAAATTATAATTAGTATAAAATTTGTGTAAAGCGCTTTTGATCATTTTAATGTTAAAATGCGCTATATTAAGTGAATAAATTATTATTAGTAGTAGTAGTAAGTTCAGGTCGTGCGACAGTAGTAAATCCCGACGGTTTAATCCATGGCGGCCAATCCACATTCCATTCGAATGACGTCGCGAAACATTCCATTATGATGATGTCACGGCTTGATTGGCAGATATGCAAATGAGATCGAGGTAACAAATGTGAGCGCTGGAAAAGGGTTTGCTCATAACGGTCGGTAACCAATCAGGAAGCCGGATTTTTGTTACGTGACATCAAGGGTCCATTCAGCGCGCGCAGGCCCTGCAACGATTCGAATGACGTCATCAATACCCCCATTTCCGTGACATTACTTCCGATGACTAAGCTCACAAGCCTTGAAGGGACATTTCCGGGGAGGGTTATCCCGCTCGCCCCCGGCCCCACCCGGCGTCATAATGTCTGTACGTTTTGGTTTTCCCAACCCCCAACCTCCAACTCCCAACCAGTGGTCGGAAGTGACGTTATTATCGAGTAAGGTAGGGAAACCATGAAGCACGCGGTAATTCGGTGTCCCGTGCGTCGCTTCCCGTACGACAGAGGGTGAGTACAGGGATAGGGGTTCCCCAGAGGTGAAGTTGAAAAACAAATTGAAAAATATCATTAAATAAGAAGCGAAGTACCACGAACGAAAATGCTGCTGGTGTACGTAGGATCTGGAGAAGATCTAGTCAGCCAAAAATAGAGATAAAATCAAAGTATAAAGCAAGGCTGATACTACGTAGAACATTTAACGCGACAACGACATGATAGACCCCAAACTGAAAGCCAAAATGTAACCGTGGATAGCTGTTGCGACCTGGTTGGGTCTCGTCAGCACGGTGAACGCCAATTTTCTACCAAATCGCACGTGGTGATGACCACAGATGAGCTCAAATTCAAAAGTTTGTCAATTGACCCACGTCACAGCGGCGCGTATACTTTGAAAAATACAATGCCTCTAAAACAAACTAAAAACAAGAGTTTATCAGTGATATGAATAGTCTTTGACAATAAGGAACAACCTCGTTCCCAGGGTTTTTCCCTTAACGTGGTTGACTATGGAAACTACTCCTTGCTTTCCAAAGAAAAAATTGATTGGCAGGTATGCAAATAATGGTTGAACCAGACCGATCGTTTGTGGGGGGATACCTCAAGAGGCGTATGTGGGGGTGTGAAGTTTAATGTGGGGGGATACTAATGGTATCATGATAGAGAGGAGGAATGTGTGACGTCATTACTCATCAAACTCTTTTGCGTACTAAGTCGCGCTCACAGGGTTTCAAAGAATAACCTCCCAATTTAGAAACTGGGGTTTTGTATCAATGTAGCCATAGAGAAATGAGGAAGCAATTTCCGTGTCATGTTTAAATGCGTTTATTCACGTTTATTGCTGTCCACTTAGTTGACGTCTTCTTCTTCGCCGTCCGCTTCTTCTTTGTTAAGAACTTGCACAACTTTAAGGACTCTGCTTAACTAAAATTTTCGTTTGTCCACAGCTGCTTCTGTGGCCTCTTCATAATCCATAGATTCCTCGTCCATGAAGCGACGTAGGGTTTTCATGACTTCTAGGTGTACAGGGTCACGTTTGAGATGATAAAACCACTTAGATAGTGCAAGTACAACCTTCAGATGCATCCTTTTCCAGGAATCGTTCCATTTGTTTGTCATACCTTGGACTAAAATGATCTTTTACTTCTGTACGCAGATTTTCCCATGGACCATGGATTCCGAATCACTTTCTTCTTCATCCGTACTTTCTTCGTCATTTACTTCGTCTTCTGAATCGGTGTCCACCCTTTCTTACTCATCTCCTTTTTCATTTTTCATATTCTTCGTCTGCATCGACTTCAGAAACCACTTCTCCACTTCTCTTGTTCTTTCTCGAAACGTTTCCAATAACCCTGCCTCTCGTGACGGTCTCTGTTGTAGCTTCGACTAAACGGTTTTTGACAATACTGGCAAAGATGTGCCATACGCCAAGTGATGCGGACTTGGCGTTCTTCTAACTCAAAATGAGCACGGCTAGCCTTGACGTCTATTTATATGTACGAGTAACTCAGTTTTAGGAAGTGACTCATGCTCATCACATGACTCAATTTGAGTGAGTGACTCATACTCATACTCATGCTCGTGCTTATAGCACAAGAAACTTAATTTGAATGAGTAACTCAATAATGCAATCAGTGACTCATGCTCATACTTATGCTCTTGTATGAGTAACTCAATTTGAGTGAGTAACTCATGTTTATAGTAAGAGTGACTCAATAACGCAATCACTGACTCATGTTCATGCTCATTAACCCATGTTCATAGTAAGAGTAACTCAATTTGAGTGAGTAATTCATGCTCATACATAGCAAGAGTAACTCAATAATGCAATCATTGACTCATTACATGCTCATCGTGCCACGAGCACAAGTACGAGTATGTACACGAGTCACTGATTGAGTTATTGAATTACCCTTACTATGACCATGAGTCACTTCCTCAAAGTGAGTTACTCATACTATGAGCAGGAGTATAAGCATGAGACGAGTACGAGTCACTGATTGCCAACCTTTTTGTACATATGAAGTTCTGTGTAATGTTACGGTTAGTTTAGTTAGATCTTGATTTTATCTTTTATCTTTTCAAATAACTGTATGCTGAAATTTTTTTACCGTGTCTAAATAAAGTTATTTATCTATCTTCTTGATAAGGGACGGACCATTAGAAAACTTATGGGGAATGAAGGGGGGGGGGGGGGGGGGGGGGGGGGCAAAAACCCCCACCCCCTCTCCCATAACTTTTCTAATGGCCCGTCCCTTATGATGGCGGTGTCGAATCGTCGGACAATTTGTTAGCTCTTTTTTCTATCGTTAAATGTATTTTTAAATTTAATTTGATAAGAGTATAACAAGCTCGTTATGATCAGTAATAATGGTTACAGGTTTTTGAAATGTCCTTTTCTAACAGGTGTTTGTGAAAAAAAATCAAGGCTCCTGTGAGCCAACCCGTGAATACGAAATGCTAACGGTAATGCAATATTGCAGTTTTTTCCTGGAAATTAAATGTAACGACTTTTGACCAACTCAAACAAAACAACCCAGTAATTTTTAGTTCGAAAAAAAAAAGGAAAAAAATTGTCCTGGGCGAGAATCGAACTCACGTCCTTCGGCTTCCTCCGGCTGTAGGATTTGGCTAATTACCAAGGCCAAATTTTGTTATTTCAATGTTGATATGCGGAAAAACTCGGGTGGATTAAGGAATTTAAAGGGGGGTGGTTTATCTTAAAACATATTTGACTTATTGACTTTAAACTTTCAAAGAGGCTTTTAATTGTTGACTTGACTTTCCACGCCCAATTTTTAGTAATTTTTTTCGATCCAAATTTTCGAGATTTTGGAAAAAATATTTTTCACTTAATTTGTTTTCTATTAATGGCCATTAGCACAGGGTTTATGGAACTAATTGGGGTTTTCCAAAGTTATTTGTTTTCTGCAAACTAGAACGTTTTAATTTTAGAGAGGGACTGGGACTAGAGGAAAACAATGAATAATTATGCAGCAATAACAGTTTTTGAAATTCCCCGTTTAATTTGACGTATCACTGGGTAAATTGAAGACTGAGAAAGGAAAAACGGGAGCTTTTAATGGAATTTTCATGCCGTAATCTGAAAATTCCAAATTTTGCATAATTTAGGGCGTGGCTGGCCATGTGACCCAAACAGACACAGGGTATCATCCAAAAATGGTTTTGTTTCTTAGTGCATGATTATAAGATCAAATATTAGGGGTCGCTGAATAAAGCTAGAAAAAATGATGAAAACCCAGTATTACACGAGGAGCCATGCCTTAATTCACGCGAGAAGTTTACATCTGAGTGATGGATCGACCGAGCGAGCTAGTGAGCGAGTGAGCGAGTGAATTAGCCACCGTTACCGATAACCCGTTCATTACGCTTGCGCGTATTCACGGGTTAAAAAGGAAATCCCTATCAAAGGAAGTGTCAGTAATTAACGGTATCATGTTTATTGAAAAAGACCACGTGACTAGTATGACATAACATATGACATCTCCCCTCTAAAGGATGCAAGGAACACGAAAGTTTAAACAGCAAAACAAATATCAACATTGTCCACAGTTCATTGTTCCAGACTCACGTCCTAAACTTGATTCTTTCCAAGTTGGCAACAAGCTGCATTCTAACAATGAACAGCTCCTAATGTCTAGTTTTTTTCAAAGTCATTAAGTCTGGGTACTTTGACAGTTCGTCCGTATCTCGTTCTGAGTACTTCCGGGATAGTATTTCTGTCTACTTCCGGGAACTTGTTAGCATCTCTGGCTACTTCAGGGGTCTTTATTATATCAATCCTATTTCGTCTGTATGGGGTTCCATTGCTGGTCACAATCACCGAACGAGGGGTGTTAGCAAGTTTTGTAACGGTACCAGGTTTCCAGCCAACTCGTGTTTTCATTCTGACACTGTCTCCCTTTCTGAGTGGAGGCATTGGCTTGGCTGCTCTATCAAAATAAAATGACTGGGTTTTCTGTTGGGCTAGGAGCTGGGGCTTGACATCCGATGGAAGGCTGGCACGCAGCAGCTGAGTGGAAGTAGTAAGTTTGGTTTTCAGCCTTCTGAGGAAAATTGGAGCTGGAGAGTAGTTCAGTCCAGTGATAGGCGTGTTCCTGTTTTCCAGCAGGGTAATGTAAGGATCGGTGCCGTCGTCGTGAGCTTTCTTTAGCGCAGCCTTTATTGTTCCAATGGATCTTTCGACTTGTCCATTAGCTTGTGGGTACTTTGGACTTGTGGTTGTGTGCTTAAACTCCCATTATTCTATAAATTCTTTGAATTTCCGTCTTGAAAACTAAGGACCATTGTCCTCATCAGGTATTCCGTAGCGCGAGAACATGGATTTGAGTTGGACGATGACTTCTGAACTCACAGTGCTGCCTCGTAACAAGCCAATTTCTACCCATTTTGAGTAGTAATCTACAGTCACAATATAGTCTTTACCTCCAAGGGTAAATAAATCACAGGTAATCTTCTGCCAGGGTCTGCCTGGTACTTAATACTGAATCAAAGGCTCTTTGGTGTTGTTCTTTCTGTGCTTCAGGCAGGAATTGCAAGATGAGACTAGCTATGTGATTTGCGCATTCATGTTTGGCCAGAACAGGATGTCGCGGGCTCGTCGCTTGCTTTTCTTGATACCAAAGTGGCTTTCGTGAATTTTTTCAAGCATCTCTGATCTTAGTCTTGCTGGAACATTCAACTTATGACCTTTAGGATTTCATCAGCTTCATGGATTTCATCCTTGAAAGTCCAGTATGATCATGCGTCAACAGGCACTTTACTCTTGCAGTCAGGCCAGCCTTGTTTGGTTAGCTGTGTGATTGTCTGAAGAGAGGGGTCTGCCTTTGTTGCTTTTTGAAATACTTACAACTTTGGCTCAGATAATGGCAAGTTGGCTACCAGGAGATGGACTTGCATTTCAATTTCAGCATCAGGTATCTCCTGATTTGGATAGGTACCGGTAGTCTCCAAGTGGGCTCTGGATAGTGCATCGGCTATGAACATCAGTTTTCCTGGGACATACTTCACATTTAAGTGGTAGTTCTGTAGTCGAAGCAGCAGGCGTTGAATTCTTGGTGGTGCTTTGGCAAGTGGTTTGCTGAAGATTGCTTCTAATGGTTTGTGGTCAGACTCCACTTCTATTTCTTTGCCATACAGGTACTGATTGAAGCGTTCACATCCAAATACTATTGCCAATATTTCTTTTTCAATTTGTGCATAGCCTTTTAGACAGTCAGTTAAGGATTTGAAGGCACATGCCACAGGCCGATCTCCTTGTAGTAATACCGCTCCAAGTCCTGATTGTGATGCATCTACTAAGAGTTTTACGGGCTTGTTCACATCATAGAAGCACAGGACTGGTTGTGAGGTGAGGACCTTCTTAATCGCATTGAGGGAAATTTTTTGCTGCTCCTCCCAGTGCCAATGTACTACTTGCTTAAGTAAGGCTCTAAGCGGCTCGGTCAAGGTGCTCATGTTTAAGATGAACTTGCTTAGGTATGTTACCATGCCTGGCAGGCGCTCCGCATTCTTTTTGTTTTGTGGGGTCGGCAAGTTGAGAATCGCTTCAATCTTTGATTCGTCAGGTTT
Organism: Dendrophyllia cribrosa; assembly: GCA_024195265.1. NCBI lineage: Eukaryota > Metazoa > Cnidaria > Anthozoa > Scleractinia > Dendrophylliidae > Dendrophyllia > Dendrophyllia cribrosa. The sequence goes on from JAJLRJ010000010.1 coordinate 23,196,142, forward strand.
GATTCCATCTTTGCTAATCTTGTCACCAATGTATACAACTTCAGGAATCTTGATTCTGCACTTCTGTTTCTTCAGCTTGACACCC
>JAJLRJ010000010.1:23201226-23276453 GCA_024195265.1 Dendrophyllia cribrosa
AATATATTAATGAGCTAAAATCAAACATCGTAGAATGGAAAACAACTGGCAAAAATGAATTATCCGATAAACGCTGTATTTGGGACTGGATAAAGTATAAAATACGAGCACATTGTATTGCTTTTTCTAAGAAAAGGAACAAACAAAAAATCCAAATGGAAAAATCTTTACAAAATAAATACGAGAAGTCAAAGATTGCATATGAGAACAATCCAACTGCTGAAAACTTTGAGCATTTGAATGAAATTAAGGAAACCCTCGAATGGTTCTATGAACAGAAAACTAAGGGCATTGTCATTCGCGCAAGAGCTCGTTGGCATGAACACGGTGAACGAAACTCGAAATATTTTCTTAATCTTGAAAAGAGAAATCAAGTTAAAAAACATATAAGGAAACTAGTTTTAAACGGGTCTATTAGTACGAATCCTTTTGACATTCTCAATGAGCAAAAACGTTTTTACAGCGATTTGTATCAGTCCAAAACTTCCGACGAAAATAAAGAGAGTGTAAAGGCCTTTTTAAATGAACTTAACATTCCTAAACTATCTGAGGAACAAAAGCAATCCTGTGAAGGTGAAATCTCCCTTGAGGAATGTAAAGATGTCCTTGACAGCTTTCAAAACAACAAATCACCTGGAAATGACGGACTCCCGATAGAATTTTATAAGACATGTTGGGATTTAATAAGTGATTCTTTTATAGATTGCGTAAAGGAGACATACAAATATGGTGAGATGTCCAGCTCTCAGAGAAAAGCTGTAATCACGTTAATTGAGAAAAAAGATAAAGACCGAACCTTTATCGAAAACTGGAGACCAATTTCTTTAATTAATGTAGACGCCAAAATTATTTCAAAAGTAATCGCTTTAAGAATAAAAGAAGTGCTGCCATATATAATTCATCACAACCAAACAGGATACATAAAAGATCGTTATATTGGAGAAACTGTTAGATCAATTTTTGATTTGATGGATTATACGGACAAGGAAAACATTCCTGGCATCCTAATTTTTATTGATTTTCAGAAGGCCTTCGATAGTTTAGAATGGAATTATTTATTTTGTTGTCTTGAAGTTTTTAATTTTGGTCCAATGTTCATTCACTGGGTGGAAACGTTTTACCATAATATTCAATGTTGTGTAATAATGGTCTGGCTTCGGATTACTTTACATTAGCTAGGGGCGTCAGAAAAGGTGACCCTCTCTCCCCATACCCTTTTGTTTTAGCTGTAGAAACTTTAGCAATCTCTATTCGTGAAAATGCAGAAATCAAAGGAATAAAAATAAAACAAGAGGAAACTAAACTCCTTCAATATGCAGATGATACAACAGTAGTTCTTTCAGATCTGAACTCAGCTCGCATACTAGAAATACGTGTCTCGCAGAACCTCGCGAAGTTCGGGGGAAGATGCACTACAAAATTTTAGCGATGTGGGAGAGATGGAATTTCTGATTTGACTGGAGAGGTTGGGTTGCATGCCGGCAATGGGGGATATACTTCATGGTGGGTTTTAATTTATGCACATCAAAGAATCCGCCACTTATTTAGGGCTAAAAACTCATTTTAAAATGGTTAGCTTTTATTTACTGTTATGGATATCACTACCCATAACAGTAAATAAAAGCTAACCATTTTAAAATGAGTTTTTAGGATCCCTATATGATAGGATCCCTATATGGTGTGTTACCATGAAGTATATACCGACAATGGCCCCGAAATTTAAAGTTGAGACATTCTCGTTCCCAGTCGCTTCGATTTAACTTGTACTTAGTGCCCTGTCTTCCTAAATTATAATAAATGGGAACTGGTACTGGTCAGTTTTGGGTTTTGAGCTGTGGGTCACTGTAACTGCTATGGGACTGAGTATCAAAAGATCCTAGCGCCGTTCTTTCCACCCCCCCCCCCCCCCCCCCCCCACCCCCAACCTATGTTCATTAATTTTTCTCAGAAAGAAAATTGGTCTGAAAGTGGATGTATAGTATTGTTGTGGACATGGGTCCAGGACAATGCAGTGGTGTTCTGTTTATTTTGATTGGGCGAGAGTTTGTTTAGTATAGGTAATCATACGGTTTCGAGTTCAATTTGTGATTAATTTGCACGGCGAGTGCAATTTGAGCTTTTTGAAAAACTCACAAGTGCAAATTAATCCCAAATTGCACGAGAGACCAGGATGGAGAATTCGTAGGTTAAGACCAAGACTTAGGCCTTCATGACAAGTTAACCCCTTTAAAAATCTCAAAATCAAAATTAATTTCTAGATGTACATTTTCCTTACTGGTGTCAATACAGTTCACATAGTCATATAACTACAGTGAATTTGTATTCAATTTCCACAGACAACTCATGTTAAAGGTGATCAGGTTCTCAATTTGCATAATCTATGTACTTGTTCGTACACTCATATTGTGAGGAGATTTGAGATACTGATCACCATTCTAATAATAAATGTGAAGCAGTAATGTTGATGTGTCATGTGTTTATCTATACAGTTGCTACACATTAGCTGGTCACGATTGCTAACAGAAAATTGTTTTTTCCTTACAACATCAAAATTGTAGACAGAAATTCTACTTACTAAACCATTTGAATATTATTTCTTATTGAACTATTTTGCAAGGAATGCCGTAAACTCAAGATAGCGTATACAAAGTATATTTCGCTCACTGCTCATTCACAAATAATGCTACATTATGCAAATATTGTATATTTGTGAAATAATTTCCACCTGTGTGATCTGTAGTTTTGATCATACTTGAAAGAGAAATTACATGTTGACACCATGGATACATTTTGTAGAACCATATATCTGTGCTGGAAAAAGTTTTGGCTTCCATCAGATCAGACCAGTTTTCCTGCACCTTTCCATGTCATTTAATCTTTAGGTTTTATATCAAAGTTCTTTAGTGACCTTAGCGAGAATATCAATAATTATCAATTTACAGCATGTACTAAGACAATAGTTTCCAGTGTTTGAGTACTAATTTTTTATATTGAAAAAATATCCTCTTATGATCTGCCTGTCAGTTGTTTAGCTACTTAAAATATTTTTTCTTTTTTTTTTTTGCAAAAGGTAGATATTAAAGAATAATTTATGGCGGGTTTTTAAGCTTAAGCTTATTTGCCTTTAAATGTAGGTTGTTTTAATTGAAGAGCATTAAAGAGCGGATTAAAGTGCGGTGATTTGAGCTAGATTTCTTAATCGTTCTTCTTCTTTGAGCCTTTCCTGTAATCAGTGTTTGCTTTACCCTACCGTATAAAAGATATTCGTCACGAGTATTTAGCTGATCGTGTAATTCTTGCCGCCTCTCGTTGCGTCTATAAACAGAATCATTTTGTCCAACACTTCCAGTCGGTGTCGCCTCTTCTGATCGGTTTCGTTCAGAATTCTAATAGAGGCATTTGGTCAAGGCGTTTGGACCAACTCAAACGGTGTGCCTAGGCTGATCGATACTGTCGTTGTTTCTTCGTTGCTCGATCGCGCTAAATTTCAAGTCGCCGTTCTCGCTCCAGCGGAGTTTCGGTGGTTAATCTTCTCAGGAAAGGATTTCCAGCCACTTGCTGAATGTTGGGTTATAAACACAAGGTCAAATTAAAATATCAAACGGAAAAGTATATTGCCACAAAAAATGGCACATTAACAAACTTCTTTAAAAAGTGGACGAAGAATTTTGTCACTTAATTTCTTTCTTTGTGTGCGTGTGTATCTTTAGAAGGAAATAATTATAATAAATTATTTTATTTTTATTTATTTACTCTTTTTCCGTATGATTCCGAAAAATATTATAACAAATATAGTAATATCCCTTCAGAGAATGCGCACTCTGTAGGGTTTAAGTTTTGTTTGTAGTTGTTGTAATGAATAAATAGAAGCTAGATAATGATTTAGGTATGTAATTATTTCTGTCAAGTAACTGTATATACTGTAATTAAGTAATTGAACTGTACATAATGTAACTGTATCGCAAACAATGTAATTGTGTTGTATTGTACTGTAATGTAAGTAATAAGTCGTTTAGTAGTTAAAGTAGTAGGTTTTTTCGTTACCGTAAGTCATTTAATTTTTTTGTAAAGTCTTTCAATAACTCTCTCAATTGCACCTAACTGTTCCATTCTTTGCAGCCCTTGTTTTAGTTTGGGAAGAAGGGGGAATGGAATCTTTTTAGGTGGATGAATAACAGGCTTAACTTCTAGGTTAATTGCAATATGATGCTCCCCTTCGAGCTCTCCAAGGCCTTCAAATAAATCATGAAACTCGTCAAGGATGCTCTTAGCATTGACATTGGCTGTGTCAACAGTTCTGACAAACTTGATTAAGTCGAGTTTCTGACATGCTTTTAAACCGTGTAGGGGTGGTTGATCCTCAGCCTCAACAACAAAGAAATCAGAGTCAATCAGTTTGTCTTTGTACTTACAAGTCATTCGTGCCACTTCTGTAACATGTATCTCAGCAACATCGAAGCCAGTGAGTTTTGCTTTAGTTGTCTTCAGTTGCGGTGCTTCTTTGAACGACTTCAACACGTGTTTATTTGCTTGTGCCCCAGTGTCCAATTTAAACTGTACCATGTTGTCGTTTATCCGAAGAGTAGCTTTCCATTCTTGATCATGGTCATCTTTATGGACTTGAATAGCTCCTAGAATTCTTCGTCTTCGACAACGTGTTGACCGCTTTCCACGAGGTGAACAATTTTGGTTAAACAATGCGAAGCGAAGTGGTTTCGATTTTTGCACTTTTGACATATTTTTCCAAATGCTGGGCATTCTCTTGGAGCATGAACTCCTCCGCATCTTTTGCAGGCAGTTGTGGGTCCGCTCTTCTTCTGTTGGTGGTTCTGATGGGCCTTTGGCGGAAATTTACTTGGCGTAGTTTTCTTGTCTACATAGTCGACGTTTTGGGGCGCCACGAAGCTCTCGGAACGGCTCACAGGATTGGCTGAGAAAACAATAGAACAAACAACAGAAGAATGGTTCCTAGACCTAAAACAATAGAGCTTCGTGACACCCAGGGCCAATGAAATTAGAGGTTCTAAAGAGCTTCGTGGCTCCTGGACGTTTTTCAGTTCTTCAGTTATCGATTTCGTCTGGCGTTTTGAATATTCCGACGCTCTGCACATGTCAATGGCTTTCTGAAGATCTAATACCCCGTTCACACCAACGCTTAAACATGTTTAAATGTTGTTTAGTTTAAAACACGTTTAGAAAAATACCTCCTAACCTCCCGTAATATTTGGAGTGAAATCTTTACTAAAAGAAAGTTTATTGACTTTTCTTACCATTCCGGGTAGTTTGAGTCATATACATTTAAAAACGTCCAAGATAGAGGCTAAAAACGTAGTTAAACTAAACAACATTTAAACATGTTTAACCGTTGGTGTGAATGGGGCATAAGTCGCTTTCTTGCAGTAACCTCTCTCCCAAGGTATTGCAGGATATTCCACAGGATATTTGGCTTTACATGGTTTAAGTCCTGAATACATTTCTAAGCTATTCACTTTTCGAAATTTTAATAAGGATCTGCGGGGTATAGATATCCTAACCGTGCCAAGAGTTAACACCACCAGTTATGGGCTTCATTCTCTTTCTTATCATGGTTGCAAGCTATGGAATTCCCTTCCTAACAATATTAGAGCTATTTCAGAGTTAAGTAAATTTAAATTGGCCATTTCTGATCTCAAATTTGATGCTGACTGCTGTACCTTTTGTGGTTAATCTTATTAATATTTATCTTAGTCAGTTGATCAATTACTTTTTTCGTATTCTGTACCAATATTATTATATTTATTTATTTAATTTATTATTTGATATTTATTTTTATTTATCTATCCTCGGAGATATTAGCATCTTATTGCTATCTTTAATTCGAGTTTAAATAAAGATTATTGTATTGTATTTTATTATAGGCGATTCTCGAATTAAGCTCTCACACAGTTCGCCAAATTCACACGTGCTCGCTTTGGTGCGAAGCTCTGTGACATGCTGGTCGATGCTTTCGGTCGCCTGCTGAACGCATGTGAAGAACTTGTGGCGATCAAATGTGGCGATCAGATTTGATATTTCGTCTGGGATTGCAATATCCTTCAAATTACCGAAATAATACGTCGAGTTTTTCCTCCTCGGACGACAGAGAGGTGTTGTAAATCTCGAGTGCTTCCTCTCCGATGATACGAAGAAAGATGGCGACTTTTTGCTTCTCGGGTTTCTTCATCGATCCTGAAGCTTCCATGTACAGTTGAAATCGCTATTCCATTTCCACCAGTTTTCTGCAACATTTCCCTCTAGAATTAGCGTTAAGGGCGGCTTGAATTGACTCATTTGAGTTAGGTTTTCTTGATTCAAACGGACCACGTGGCTAGCATGACGTAACATATGACAAAAGGGAGTTTATGAATGCTACATTTTATGCTAAGCATAAGAAGTAATAGACATTGACGGTTTTTCTGCTTGGTACATCGTATTTAAAATATGTAAATTTTAGGCAGAAGAGTGTATAAAAGGAGTGAAAGTAAAGTGTACATACACTCAAGAGCGCTGAAGAACTCTAGTAGGGAGAAGAATTGTAAGAACTGTGGACCAAAAGAACCTAAGGCTGTATGTAAGTGGACCTTAAAATGTGATCTTAATATAATCCTCGGTTTTGGCCTGAATATTATAAAGTGGGTAAAATGCTTGTACAGTAACACAGAAAGCTGTTTTAATAATGAATCGGCAAGCAACTTTTTCAAAATCAAAAGAAGAGTTTCACAATCCTTATCTTTCCGTCCTCTTAATAAGCCTGCTTTTCACTAGAGACATAAGCATCGGCATGAGCATAATGATCGGAAGTATAAGAATTTGCGTCAAATGAAAACGAGCATAAGCACCTTGCTTCAGTGTGAATTGGCTGCAGTCGTATTAGAGGAATTAACCAGCTTATTTCCTATTAATTAAAAATAACTGGTTTGATAAAACTACTAAATGATGCCGAGTATTTAGAGTGTAAACCAATTAACCGGGTTATGCGACTAAATCCAAACACAATGGATTAGGTTTGTTTAAACCACCTTGGTAGGTAGTTTAAGGCAAGTTACCTTTTCTGATCTATCAATCACTTCCACATTCGCGCTAATTAGTATTTCTATTTCACCGACGATGGTGTATTGGATTGAAGCGCGTGTTCATGCCTTTTTGCCATATCAAACAGATCAAGAATTCATCGAAAGAACTCTCGGAAAGAAAGTGTTGTTTCCAAAAGCCGTGTATTGCAGGGCTTCTCTTTATCTCTTCAAGCCACTGGCGGTTTCTTGGATACTGTGACCCAATTCAAGCTTGTGGACGATTCGACGAAAAATTAACATGTTCTCGAATGTTCGAATGTTCGGATCTTGCAGTCTAGTCCTTTGAGGGGTTGTCAACCTCTCGGAGTCTCGAGTATTCCATGAAGTCGTTTTAGAGTCTCGTTTAGAGTCTCGCATTTTAAAAAGTCAAACAGCTCGCAGATAAAATGCTAATCACACCGCCTCTCAAAGTCTTGAATTTACCATTCGGCACCCTAGCTTGGCATTTGATAACAATCCGCTTTAGATTCATAATTGGCCCTTTGTTTCTGATGCACTGTACACAGATATCAAAGTAAAAAGAACAATAATCGGAAATTACATAATATCGCAAGTCCGGATTTTAGCTTATTTATGCCATGACCAATTTCCGTTGATTTTACTTAACCGGCACTCCAGTAGGACCGCAATTTAAAGCTATCGAAGTTAATTTATTTGAAACACTTTAACCGAGTTATTTAAAAAATAACTCAGTTAAGTGCAGCCGTTATCTAGGTTGTCTTTGTCCTCATTTAAATGATTTTTTTGTGCGTACACGTTTATACATTTGTACCGTGGCTCTAATTTTAGCTTTATTTTCGTTTGTTTTTCCTTTGTGCAAAATAATGTAAATTTATGATAATGAATGTCAGACAAAGGAAAATAGAAATCAAACAAAAACATATTTGAATCTTTGCTTAAATCTTCTGTCCTTCGCTACTTTATAAGTTTATTATTTTAAACGTCGGTTTTAATTTTATTTTACATCTACATCTACATATACATACATTACATACATTACATATATGTCGGTAAAATTCAAAGAACATCATACCAACTGTAAAAAGGAGACTTATATACATAAAATTAAAAGTCTCAAAATGAAAATCGAAACTACTCAGAAAACATTTCGTAACCTTAACACTCTTTCCCGTGTAGAACCAGGTAGCTTTGCTTGGCCTCTGGCAAATCTTTCATCAAAATTTACTCCCGAAATTTCTCGCCATAGCGCGCGAATACGCGAGGGTATAGGTACTTGTCCCTTATGCTTTTTCCATGTTTTGATTTCACTAGCATAAGCAGAAGCGTAAGAAAAAGGAAAAATTTTCATTGTTATGCTTAATATGCTTGCGCTTATCGGGCTTATCGGCCTTATCGCATCTTGGTTCCCTTTTCACTGGGAACTACTGGGCATAAGCGGTGTTATGCTTCCGTTCATGCTTATGTTGCTTGTAAAAACCAGGCTTAACTGTGGTGGAAATTTCAACAAAGACAATTCGGACACGCCAAGATGTAAATCAACAAGAAATTAGGACAAGTCAATATGCAGATAATACGACCAAAAGAATCCCTAACGGCCTCTGTAAACTCACTAGATACCTTCAGCGAAGTTTCTAGTCACAGACCAAATGACAAGCGGGAAAACAGAAGCACTCTGGATTGGACAAAAAAGGCGTGCGGCTATCCGTACATCATAAAATAACCATAAATAGAAAAAATAGAAAAAATCCAGAATATCTTGATTTGCTGGAAATTTCATAGAGTAACCCTCACAGTTTTGAAAAGCTTTGTTGCTTCCCAACTCGTTTACGTTCTGTCACCTTTGTCTACTGAAATGACAATATTATCAACGAGGAAGATATCCAATCTCTCCTTAAAGTACTTCTAGCTGGAATAGAAAAGGAGAAAAAATCAAACGAAACATACTGATTAAACAGGTCATTTGTTAAAGGTCATACTGATTAAGAAATACTTGGATGAGGAAAACAAGGTAAAACGGAAACTTTTCTTTGGCTAGAACTTATAAAATCTATCGTAGTTAGTAAGGCACCAAATAATGCAGCAGTTAACAGCACCTGCTCGTGCAAAAAAAGCCTTGCTTCAAATTTCATATCAATGATGTTTTTTATTGCCTTTGTTGATCGTCGCATATATACTGGATATTGGGTTATGAAAGAATAACAACTACTAACTTGTTCCACCGTACCAGAATTATTTGCATGCTTGTTTTCATTGTGTCTGAGTTAGGTTCAACAACTCTGTCACTTATGTACTATACTGTCTATATTTAGTGTTATATAAAAAAATGTCTTAGGTGTTTTGTTAGGGCACTTTTTAGTCGATAGTGTATATTGTGTCGATTCTTGTATCTTACCGAATTCTACTATAACTCTTTATTTTATAAGTTTATTCTTAGGAAATGATATGAAAAGCCGTTTTTTCTAACTCTATCGCAAAACAGTATTTTTCCATAATGTTTTGCTCGCCAGAAGAATTATACTACAGTAAGCCAATGAGAATAACGCGGCGAGCGAAAACCACTAACTTGCCTCCCGCGCGTAATGTAAATGCACAGTCCAGTTTCTGATACCTTTTTACGGGTTCCTTTCAGAATTTGCGACGAACACACCTTTTACGCTTTTACGGGAGTCCCCCCCAGGGGGTGGAGGCCTCAAGCCACATATTAGTATTTTGATTTCTGTTTGTACCTCAGGCTTGGGACTAGCGCTTGAATAACTTTTTGAGTTGTTTTCCAAAGCAGATCGTACTTTCAGAAGCTGTCAACTAACTTGCTATCCAGATGGCTTGCAGACCAAACGTTCGTGTTTGTCATCGTCGAAGCTGTTGTGGGCGATGCTGCAATGCCTTTTACCGCCTGGTGAAGCGAAATCTTCTGCTTGTTTTGCTGTTTATTGGAGCATTCGTTGGTTTTACAATTGGCGCTATAGCCAACGATCCTGTGAATCGCATCGCTGATCCTGAAAAGAAAGCCACTGTAATAATGCTCATTAACTTTCCTGGAGAACTGTTCTTGAACATGCTGAAGATGCTCGTCTTACCTCTGATTGTCTCCAGTCTGATAACTGCCGTATCGACTTTGAATCCTGACGTAGCGGGAAGAATTGGCCGACGAACCTTGATTTACTACATTACAACATTGGCGTTTGCCTCCATTTTGGGCTTGTTTCTTGTCATGACAATTCGTCCTGGCAACTTGATTGATAACGACGGCGTGCGAAAAGAGTTTAAAAGAAATGCCAAGTATCGAAATTTGGATTCTTTGCTTGACACAATAAGGTAAAATATGATTAGTATTTGAGTATTCGTGCGAGTCCTTTTTTAACTTAAATTTACCGACCAAATGATACATTCGAAACCAAGTTGTCCCATTTTAATCCGGCAAAAGAAGTTGTATCTGTCCGTCGAAACGAAACAAATAAATTAACAAATCGACCGCATTTTTTCATTGATGTACTCTTACTGACCATAGCTCTAAGAAAGAGAAAATTCAGCGCGCGAGAATTCGCACAGTTATTGTACAAGGTGGATTAATATGTGTGGATTAAAATTTAATGACTTTTTAGTTCAGCGGCCGAATGCCGTTGAAGCGGCCAATTTCTAAGAACGAGGACATTAAAACTTGAGGACTGTCGAACTTGATTATGAAGGGAAAGTCTATTTTCGGAGCATTTGTGTAGACGCCTCAGTGATGATACAGTAACCAGGATAAAATGGTTAGTACATTTACACGTCGTGTTTAAAAGGCGAGCTCTGTTTTATCCCAGCTAGGCAGTTCACCTTGGAGACTACGGGACACACGGCTAGTTGTGTCACCCTTCCTCCATGTAAATCCTTACACTGATGGGTACGAACAGAGCGCCGACTTGTTTGGAATCACTAAAATATGGCATCAATTGCATTTAGTAATAAAGGAAACTGACCACCAAAAAGAGATCCATTCGGAAGCTGATAAGCGTAAACCCTCGGTTAGCAGCCTCCAAATTGCAACGTAGACGTCCTTGGGGCTCATGACACGCTTCTCCCCCACAAACGTCTGCTTAACAGAGCTACCATATGCGTTCTGACATTACAGGTAAACAATGCTCTCGAAGAATATCTTCTCGGCTTTACGTGAAGTGATTCCTTTAATTAACGGTGCGTTTGAAAACTTATACTTTAAAATTATTTTCTCAGTTTACTTTAACCTATTAAAGGGACACTGTCACGAGGGCGCATGCGCCAGTTTCTCGAATCGAAACTTGAAAAGTTTAGCCTAAATGTTTCAAGTTGAACTGTCAATTTCAACATGGCGTCGACTAGTGGCGGCGGTCACGGTGGAAAACAAAGAAACTCGGGAAAGAAAAGGATATTTGATACGCCGAAAAGAACGACGAAAGAGTGGTTGAATTCTTATAAACGTGTTTATTTCGAAGGTACAATTTCTAAGTCATGACACTGAGTGAAACGAAATTCATCAAGCTACGAAGCTTGAACCGATTCTGTCTTCGCGGCTCACTTGCTGTCGCTGGAATATTGCTTACTTCACGATAACGGAAAGGATTTTAAATTATTAGTGGTGTGTGAGTCGAGACGTGACGTGACCTTCAATGAAAGCGGTATTACAGGGTCATCACACGGCGGCCATTAAAAATTTGAGCGCTTTATTAGACGTTATATGGGGGACAAAATAACGTAGATTTCTAACGCTAAATAAAGCGAAATTTAGACATTAATTCAATAAAGCGACACTATTAAACTCAGCTCTGGTGTATTCTTTTGTCCTTTGGAGTTTTTCTAGCCGTTTCCGGTTACTTTGTCGCCACTGTTTTCCCTTCATGACGGAGTTAAGGCAAAACACTCGGTTTGAAACCGACCTCCACTTGGAGGCGATTTGCGTCCCAAAAATCTGTCCGATCGGCGATTTTTCTGCCACATTTCCCTTTCACCATAAAACATGTCTATTTTTTTTTGAAAATCGTCGCATATTACGCTGAAAGTGAGCATTTTCTGCCACCGATTCCAAGATCCATAATTGCGGCCAAATGTATTCAAGTAGACCGGAAGTGAGCCTGGTCCGCGCATGCGAATCCGTAACAGTGTCCCTTTAAGACTTGGCTTTTTTGGAGTTCCTGAGCCCGTGTGTGCCCCTTCATAACATGAAGTGCATTAAAGTTAAGACAATGAAACTTTGAGGGTATATAGTGCGTCCAAAACAGTTTCCTTTGAGGTACGTCACTAGTTCTGCACTGCTGCTATCCACCGCCATCTTGGATTTTTCGACTGCCTTAAAACCCTAGAAAACCGGCACGGCTTTTAAAATCTTGTTGCCATGGGAACATCAAGTCACGTGAACACGTCAGTGAACAATGATAAATTTTTAGAAAAGTCACCAAGTTAGGTTGTGTTTGCCTCCAAACTGAATACAGCTAATAAAATTTAGAGATGGACAGAAGCTGCACGAGAAAACAATTGCGATGATAACAACGTCAAATTTGGTTTCCAAAAACGTGTAAACGGCCTGCGATTGGTGAACGTGTTTGTCGGCTGTGATAAGCATACGTTCGTGAAGGAGGAAAGATTGTGTGCCAAGCACTTGGGATGTCTGCGTTTGAGGCTACTCGATAAGAGACTTCGCTCTGAGAAAGGTTTGAGGGTAATGCGGCTAGCTGGGTTTCCCTTCCCGCAAACCCGGGGGAGATCCCATATAAAAATGATGGGGGTCAAGATCTCTTTAAAACGGAACTTTATAGAATGGTATGTATAATATTAATCATTCCAAACCAGTGGGTAGAGTGTTTCGCGCGCTCTGATTGGCTACGTAACGAGTTTCATATTAACATTTGTCACCTTTTGTAGACAAACACATCAAGAACACTGGTCTATGTGTTCTAATTGATCAATTTTTGGCATTAAAATATCCTTTTCAAGACAATATAATGTACTTCTGTTTAATAGAAATTTCAAGGAAAGCACGGGCTTGTAGTGCAATGTAGTGCGAATCGCTTTTGTGATGCAGTCACGCAACATGCGTCAATAAACTTGACCGAATTATCCTTGCAAGAGACCCATTGTTCTTCTGTTGTCTGCTGAATAATAGACTTGTTGCACCTATTTTCGCCTAGAAATAATAGCTATACACAGGGGAACATTTGATTGACAGCAAAATTTGCATCTTCGATCGAAGTGTTTCAATGGGCGCAATTCCGTAATGTCAATGCATTGTTCTGGATTTCATGCGCGAGTTTTTCCCCATTTGTCAGACATAAAATAACTATTTTATAACTATCCACTGGTTTGCTACATTATTCTCTTCAGTGTCGGAGAAGATTGGTAGATATTTACCTCCACTTTGATGAATAATTGTTCTGTATATAGTTATGGCTTCATTTCTGATCCGGAATTGGTGTGAATTGTTCTTTTAGGAGCTGTTTTCCAAGTAATCTTGTTGCGGCGGCCGTCAGTCAGGTTAGTATGTAACCACGGTGTTTCTAGAAACTGGTGCGAATGGCATCGAATTTCACATGTGACTCCCATGTGACGCGCGCTCGAACTTGACTCTTGCTACGGGTAAACTCACACTAAAGATGCAAGGTTAGATTCTTAGACATCACAAACGAAGGAATTCTATCCCTCAGATGAATTGTCGTAGTTTCAAGTTTTAAGATTTGGATTTTCTGTAATTCACGTAGTCAAGACCAAGTGTCCGCTTAACTGACAGATAAAACTCACACAAGAATCCGAGAAGGCTACCCCACCTCTGCCTGGCGCCTAGCTGTTTCGAAGCTGAGGCAACATTTCTTTATTTCTGTCTCCATCGTCTTCACCAGATCAAATTAGATCAACCTCTACTATTCTCCTCTGGGGCGTCCATCTCAATGCAACTCACGCTAAAATTCTGCTTCCAGTAGTTCACGACATGTAAAACGTCACGTTTCGTATGGGAGTTTCTTCACCACCTGCCTTTTGTACAAACCTTGTCCTGGTGAATTTGGGTCGGGCTCTGATGGGATTGTAAAATTGTCAATGTTTTCCACATTTTCAGTAATATCTGGCGTTTGCAATGGTGCCGGTCGTCTTTACCTTTATCCGCATCTGCTGATTTTTGACGAAGGACTAAGCTCGAAACGTCAGCTTTTGAATTTCTTTGGCAATGTCCAATTACTTAGTCAGCTTAGTTTATGCCAAATTATAATGCCCTACAGGGGCGTAGCCAGGAATTTTTCGGAGGTACGCACGATCACTGTTTTCAAACACTCCCCCTACCTCCTCCCTCCACCCTCAAGTCCCAAATCTCTCTTTTTTCCCCACTTTTTCAGGTACGCATGTGCGTACGTGCGTATAGGTAGCTACGCGCCTGCCCTGCTCTCATCTTACTTTCATTGGTGTATCCTAATTGGTTCTAGTTTCCCTGAACCTATTCGGTGCCTTGCACAGGGTCCCCTTGTCATGACCTGCAAGCATCTTAGTTTCCATAGCCAGGACATCGTCGTTCATCGTTCCTGAAGCTCTGTTGAGCACAACTCATTATAGAATATTGTTGTCCTGGCGTTTTGTCGAAATGATGGTATATCCTGTGGCCAGCATTTGCTGAATCCAGTATATTAAAATTCATGAACTCCAACGGTCTGCGTGAGCATTTCTGTACGGTATAGCGTTCGCAAATTTTTAACATCTGACAAGGATGATAACTTTTGCTATAAGAAGGTGTAATAACTAGACTTAAAACATGCAGTTGGCTTTTATCCTCATTTTATGCACCTAACACGTTGCCTGGTCTAGAGTACTTCGTTGTGCAGTTATAAAAAAAATATCTTGTTTCTTGTCTCTTTTTTAAGTTAGGGTGGTGATGCTTATTCTATCAACACAAAGCTCTAGTTGTAGCAAAGCTCCTCGAGCTTTCGCGCCACACAGTGTTTTATAACTTGACTATACATGCATTTGTTTATTAACCGCGGCAATCAGACCGCAGGCATTCAAGTTTTAATTCAAGTAACATATTTTCTGCCTGTTGTTTCAGAAAAAGACAAGTTACATTTCAGTTCCCGCAATTTTTACGACTTACAATGTAACAAGCAAATCCATTCATCTTGGGCCTGACGAGAAAATTACCGCTGTCAATAGCAACGGCACCATCAACATTACGACCATCAGAAAAGAGCTGTACGCGGGCTCAGAGACCGTGCCCTCTGGAGTAGCGTCAACTGGGGGCATGAATATCATTGGGCTGACAATATTCTCCATCGTGATGGGCATTGTACTAGGGAAGCTACGCGAGAAAGGGAGACCGCTTGTCTTGTTCTTTTCTGCTTTAAACGAAGCAATTATGCGGATTGTTCTTGTTATCATGTGGTGAGTTGCAATTAACGGACTACGATTCGTGGCAGTTTATATTTTCTCTTTAGGGTTGCTTCAAATTCAGCCCTGAGAAAGGAAAGGGGGAAATAAGGTCACACACGTACATTCATGCATGTTGTTTGAAAGCCAAGTATTCCATCAAGTATACCATCAAGTATACACACATTACACTCAATAACTCATTTTGACTTGGTTTATATTCTTACGAATATTTTTTTACGTTAAGCATAAAAATTCAATCCATGATGACAATTTAATCAGTATGCATTGCATCCCTTTTTACCTATCTAGGCTTGCTCCTATAGGGGTCTGCAGTTTGGTTTGTTCCCGAGTAGCTAGCATAGATAACGTTCTTGGAATTCTAGAGAAACTAGGACTCTACGTTGTGACTATCCTGTGTGGCTTACTTATCCATGCTCTGGTCCTGTTACCACTCGTGTTCTTTATCGCCACCCGGAAGAATCCATATGCGTTTATGAAAGGTATCGGTGACGCATTGATGACAGCGTTTGGTACCGCATCCAGGTTTGTGGCTCAGAAAAAGTATTTTTGATATTTAACTTTTCAATTCCTGGATATTGCCCAAGTATCAAAACTAAGAAAAATATCAAATAATTATAAATATCAAATAATTATAAATATGTTGCGTTATCTCGAAAAAAGAACAGCTGCAGCGAAGCAAAGTACTACTGGAGAGCTTTCGTTTGAAAGGTGGCACACACTACATGACTTAAGTGAAGAAGAAAATCATATACAGATAAAACACATGGTTCAGTGTAAAGAACAATTGTGCCATTAAGCGGAGGCCAGCTACTTAGTTCTTTAAATTTTCTTCCCATATTTACTGTAAAACCAACCTGTATTCAGCGGACTCCTCTATGAAGCGAACACTAGCGAGGGTCTATATTTAATTATCACCATTTCAGTTCCCAGTGTATTTTTTCGACCCTAAAATGCTACCAAGATGTTCACTTCAAATAATGTGTTTTTTAATTTTCAGTGCAGCCACACTTCCAACAACAATTCGCTGCGTGGAGACGAACAACAACATTGATCCTGTCATCAGTCGTTTTATGTTACCTCTTGGCGCCACCATAAATATGGATGGTCTAGCTATTGATAACGTGATTATTACCATGTTTATCGCTCAGTTGAACAACATTCATCTCAGTCCTGGCAGTGTTGTTATTGTTTGGTATGTAAATAGCATGTTGCCGAAACTCGTTTCTCCAAAAAGCTTCAAAGAGGGTCTCAATGGGGTGACGGTTGACGGTTACAATTTTGGCTTGTTTACGGCAAACGGCTAATTTCTTCCCGTTACAGTTAACAGAAATCTTCAAAAATCTTCAATTTTAATTGTCATTGTTTTAAAAAGTTAAAAACTAATTTCTACTATTTTAAAACGTTAAAAATTAATTCACATTGTTGTAAAACACAATTAAGATCTTAGGACCATTCTAAGATGAAAACAGTCTTAGCAAGAGAAGGCAAATGACAAATGATGGCCAGAACATTTCAGTTACGGTTAAAGTGCCCCTATGGTCAAATTTTTTATTTTCATTTTTTTGCATTCTCGTGTACTATTAGACTTTCTTACTCATCTTGACAAATTTCAATCCATTACGAACATCAGAAGTCGTTTCATTTTAACATTTATTTCCGAGAATTTACACGGGTTTAAATTGTAATAACAATCAGCATAGAAAATTGCACGAAGAACGAGTCCAAAGTTTTTGTTGCTTTTCGCGTGATTTTCAATACTTATTGTTATTATAATTTCAACTCGTGAGGTATGTTTGAGTCTTTGACGTCACTTACTCCAATTCGCAACCAAGCATTGCAACAAGGTTGATTAATGGCGGCCGTAAATTCTCGGAAATAAATGTTAAAATAAAAAGACTTCTGATGTTCGTAATGAATTGAAATTTGGCAAGATGATTAAGAAAGTCTAATTGTACACGAAAATGTAAAAAAAATGAAAATCAAAAATTTGATCGCAGGGGCACTTTAACAATTTTGACGCTTAACGGTTGAAGTGTTTCAATTTTTATGCGGTTAAACCCATTGAGACCCTCTTCAAAATTATCTTGCGTGATTGTAAACGGGAGATTATCATGATGACGATTTCTTGTTTTTATAAAAAAATCAGTAATAGTGATTTAAGATGGTAATACTGCATTATATAAGCCAGTAGATTATCCAACACGCTTCACGTACAGACGGAGTATTCAAACTAAAAAATCAATAACATCACAACAATGAAGCTTTCGTAATCTTTGACTTATGAAAGTGACGAAGTATTCTTTGCCTGACCGGAAACTAAAACTTATGAAAGGACTTTGAGAAAGTGTAACTCTACGTCTGCCCTCATTTTGAAACCCTTCTTAATAACAATGTATTATGGCGACCCTTTCACAACTAAAATTGGTATAGCAAATTTCGCTACGTTTTGTTGTACTGTGAGCATTATTTAAAGGTACCTTCTTGGTCGGAACCTTCCCGTATGGCCCACTATGGGAAGTACTCCCACGGGTAACGCTTCCATGAACCAGATGGAGCTAAGGGGATTTCACGGGCTTAATTCCAGTCTCCTATGAGCCAACAGATAGGCTGATCCTAAAAGCGAAGCTCTCTGAACAAAAAGCTGATGACAAGCTTAACTAAGATTGACGACCGGACTATTTATCAATTTTAGCAATTCTCAAAAACAGTATTACAAATTGATATCAACATAAAAATTCCCATCGAAAAATGTAATTACTTGTACCTTTAAGTCCCTCGGTTGCTTGGAAATTCTTTAAAATTCCGCTTCTTCGGTTCTGACTTCCGAAGAATAAATATCGCCCCGCATTGATAAAAAAACGTATGAAGTTCCTTGAAGCCAGATTTTATCCCTTAAATCTCTTCTTTTTCCACTATAGCGGCTACTGGCTACCGGCTTCTTTAAAGCTTTCTCTTTCCATTTTGAGTATTTTAAATGTGTGTTATAAGACGAAACTACGGTCTTGAAAACCAAGCACTCGCACGACGTCGTTCGCACCCGGGAGTTAGCCCTGTGCGACGCCGTACGCGCCCACGAGCTAACCCTGTACGACGTCGTACGCGCCCGCGAAACATTGCGCTAGCCAGGACCATGAAAAATGACGGGCATGGTTCTATGAGTATGGAGCTCCGCGAGTGGGGCTTCGGCCGGCTCGAGCTCCGCTTTATTGTTAAGGTAGCCAAAACGATAAATTCTATCAATTTTTTTACACAGCTTAATGGCCATTGTTGTCTCGATTGGTATCGCAGGGATACCAGGTGGAGGAGTTTCGAAAATCATTGTTTTTCAAGCTGTCAATCTTCCGCTGCATGACATGGGTTTCGTTTTTGCTGTGGTATGGCTGACGTAAGTAGTTTACAATCAAGGTGCTCATGGTCTGAAGTTGTAGAAATGGATCAAATTATATTAGATTTCTCCTAAAACGGCGTGTTTGATTGCTCATTTAGGCGAAAGACACCCTGTGAAGCACTCTTAAGGATTTTCTTTATACTTAAGACGGTTACAAAATATTCGGTGCCTCTAACAGTAAAAGTGCATCCTCGTCACTCCCAGGACAATAAGGACAATAAGCCTCAACAACAGCAAAAACCTATTTTCGCTGAGGTAGAAATGTTTTGTCACATGATTTCGAGTGCAATTTGGAATAAATGAGCACGAGTAAACCGCTTCGGCGAGTGCATATTACGAGTGCTTAGGGAGGGTTCATAATTTATCTAGAGGGGGGGGGGGGGGGGGGGGGGGGGGTGGGGGCTATGTCGATTTTCAGGGGGGGCATGATTTTTTTCCTGTTAGGTTTTAGGGGGGGCTATCGAAAATTATTTTCCCGATGTGAAAGAAGGTATAAGGGGGGGGGGGGGGAGTCATAAGACAAGATTCAATAAAAACTGCCACCATCAGTTTACTCGTATTTAGCAGGAGGATCTGTAAATGTAGTTTTAGTATAGCTGGAGCTTATAAAAAGCAGTCCATGTCAATGAATATAAATAAACTCACACTGATGCTTGCTTTCTCAGAACATTTATTTGTAATTCCGTGTTCCTCTCTCTTCCGCAGAGGTCTCTTTGTGTTACTAGGATGCTAGGGCGAGGGGAAGAAATAGCAGCGCGCAGGGAATGATTGGACGGGGAAAGAGAGGAAGGAGGCCGCGCCTTTCGCACTTCCTATCGTCTCCCTGGCGATTATTAATTTTTAAATAAGAAGCAAAGGACCGTGAACGATAATGCTGCCGGTGTACGTAGGATCTGTAACAAATCTAGTCAGTCAAAAATAGAGATACAATCAAAGTATAGAGCAATGCTGATATTACGTAGAACATTTAACGCGACAACGACATGATAGAGCCCAAACTGACAGCCAGAATGCAACCGTGGACAGCTGTTTCGACCTGGTTGGGTCTCGTCAGCACGGTACAACAGCAAAAAGATAGAAAAACTAGCGCGAACGCCAATTCTCTACCAAATCGCACGTGGTGATGGCAAGAGATGAGAGCTCGAATTCAAATGTTTAAATTTCTATTTAAAATTTTATTAATGGAATACCAGTGGGAGCCTCTGTGGAAGAGAGAGTCCGTGTTCTAAAGTTTATATTCCAATTGGTGGTGAAGCTAGACGGCCTCAAAATGTGCCAACTTGTATAAGACTCAACGGAATGCAAAACTTGTTGCACTTCGTCCACTTCTGGTACTGCGCCTTCTTTTACAATAGCTGGTGATGAAGGAAGTTCAGTGTGACAGTCACTACTATCACTCTCATGAACACCCACACTGTCACTATCACTCGACGTTCCTTCACTGTCAGTGCACCATGTTTCACCCAAAACAACAGTGTCATCTTCATCACTTTCCTCATCGTCGGATGCAGGTTTGTTACTCTGTAAAAGACGCTCGCCTCTCACAGTCATAGTTGCCAGTGCATGTCCCCTTATTTTTTTGAAGACGAGTAGTTATCAGCGCAAACTTTTCATTTTTCAGTTTATTTTTCCATAGAAAAGAGTGTTTTTTTGAGATACCTATCCAGCTCAAAAACATAAAGGGAATTCAGCCCCCAGTTAGTACTAACTCGTCCCAATTGTAATCTTCATATTTTTTTGCTTCCCTGTTTCGCCGCTTTTCAGCGGTTGCTTTATTTCTAAGATCATTAGAAAATTCGAGGAGCTTTAAATGGTCGACGTAGTTTTTAACAATTTCATGAAACCGCAAAGGCACGAGAAAACGAATATGAAATATTACTGGAATGATGCCTCAACAATCCAAATCATAATGGCCATTTTTAGCTGGTTTAGAAGACTGCAGTAAGTTGTATATTTTAATTTATGCTAATCAGTTTGTTAAATGTAAGTTTTCCATTGTTAATAAACTAATTAGTATTTTTGCTGGTTAATTTTGAGTCTAAAAATGTCTTGTTTTAATCATCAGGGTTTTTTTTTTGTGGTGGTGGAGGGGGGGGGTGGGGTGTGGGTTTCATGGTATTTTGCCCTCGGTTGTGGGATATGCAATGAGGGGGGGGGGGGGGGCAGGAAAAAACACACCAAATAATAGGGGGGGCTTCCGAAAATTGCAAGGGAAAAAATCTGAAATCGACATAGCCCCCCCCCCCCCCCCCCCCCCCCCCCCCCCCCCCCCCCCCCCCCTCTAAATAAATTATGAACCCTCCCTTATTTATTCCAAATTGCTCGAGAGTAATCATGTTATAACTTGTTAATAATACACATGCAAAAATTTCTGTCACGCTGCGGTTGTTTTCGTTACAAAAAAATCACTTTGCCACGCTTCAATAACTTCACTTCAGATTGGTCGAAATTTTTACAGGTGAATTTATGCGTGAATATTCATGCACTTTCTACAAGAACAGCATCACAAGTTCTTCGTCTTCCTAGCCACTGCTAGAAACTTTACAAAAGAACGAAGCAAAACATAGACGTCGCCATGATTTTGCTGTTATCCGCAGGCTGATATGGTTGAAAGGTTTCGACGTACGCTGTCGCCGTTTTGTTTATTTACGCTGGATCGATGTCTTCAATGCCCTTGACGACTTTGAAAACTAAAACAACGAGTGAAAGCTACCAAACTTTTTTTTGTCAGCACAGGAGAATGTTTAATCACGTGTCTGAGTTCATTTGCTCCATAGGACATTACTGAGGTTAGATTTAGACGCTTTTATGGTCTTTTTGCTTTCTTGTTGTAATGAGTGGACATTTCTTTCCTGCTAGAGGACTTTTAACCACTTTGGCATTTCTTTAACTACCGATACTTAAACAGTTAATTCTCAATTAGATTCTTCGGGTAGCATTTGGTTTAAACTCCAGCGTAAAATTCATCACGGGTTTTCGTGGGCGCCTCATTGATTCTCCGATTCGTTTTCTTCTTTGTTGACTTGTACTCATGTCCTTTTTTTCCCAAATCTCCTAGTATTTCTCAGTTATTAGAACTTTTGTCTGTTTTCGAATTTTGAATTTTCGTTTAAGCCTTACTATTAAAATTCCGTTATACTGTTTGAATCTTGTTTAATTTGTGTCTGCCATTTTGTTTCTGCATGGCTCGAAATCCGTTCAGCTATCCTAACTGTCAATCATTTTAAGTTCAACTTTTTGCACTCAGTTTCATCTTTTTGCACTGTTTGAGATTAATTGACATTCTCTCAGCCAATCAGAATGCATAAATGTTTGCATGTATATTATTAGTTAATAAACTGAACTCGTGGTGATTTGATGATGATTTAAAATGGTAGAATGCAAATAACTAGGAGTTACTGATGGGATATGAAGTCTTGATGTAAGGGACATACGATTCAAATATTCTCGATATCAGGAGCTGTGAAATCTTCATTCGGTCACAACTTGACAAATTCGACTGTCGTTAAATGGACAAACACTGACACTGGTCACTTTGTTTAAGCCATTTATTCGTGTATTTTAAACATTAGTAGCCATTTCTAAAGAAAACAACACAAAAGTTGGGTTTTGCGGATTGGAGGACATATATAAGACTTGTATACGTACTGGTTGGTTGGCTGAAGACCCCAAAAATTATACAAATCGGAGATGCACACTGCAATCAGTTTTATTTGGTAGTTTTGTAGTCTCAAGTTAATATGTTTCCTATGAATCTCAAAAAGGGGAAGATCTTATAATCATATCACAAGAGCATAATTTAGGTTAATTATAATGGATTTAAAACATGTACATGTAATGAGAAGAAGTCGAACATTGACGGTAACTAATTTGTTTTCCCCTGAACATTTAATAGTTCTCAGGTTCTATTTGGTACCATGGATAAGTTAAAATAGTTCTTTAAATTTAAATCATTCGCCAAATAACTTGGAGAAGGTTGTGCATGACATGCAGGCTTTAAAATCCTTGAATTGTCTTCTCAAATCCCGTCCTTACCGTTATGAAAACGCGGTCCCAAGGGTGCCCTTTTTAATGGGATTTGCCCATGCCCGTATTATTTGATGTCAGTGATAAAAAAACCCAGCTAAACAGCAAGATGCTTCGAGCAGTTTTATATATTTACACACAGAAATAGGGTCAATTTATTGTTTTTCAGGGAACGCTTCGTGACAGCCATAAACGTCCTTGGTGATGCAATGGGGACTGGGATTGTCCAGCATCTGTCACGTGACGACTTAGAGCATCAAACTGAAGAAAATAATGTAATAGTATTGGATGAGCTTGGCAGAAAAGATAACGGGGATGCTAATGTGTAGGGATCTTTTGCGGCGGGAAATGAAAGAATGCGTTCTTCTACTTTAATCAAGCCATAGCTATTGTATTTGCTTTTAGAGAGATCAAGGCATTTGATTACTACATAAAATCCGAGTGTTGCATTCCACCGCGGTCAAACCTGCGAGGCGTTTTTTGTTTAAGTGGGACTTTATTCAATATTAAATGGAAATATGGGCAAAATTAGTTGACGTTACTATGTTCTAATTTTTCTCAAAATGATAGCTTTTTTCCGTTGAAAACTGACCAAAACTCTTTGAGCCTAATCAAAATTATGTTCGCAAATGGCGTCGACAATTCTGCAGTTCACAGTTTTTAAACGCTTAGATCTTTTTTGTAAACTTTCAAAATGTTTGGTAAATTGACAGTGTATTGGCACTATATTAAACTTTAAACAGTGAAAATAAAAACCTTAACTTTTAAGTACTTTGCTTAACTTTTGCAAATTTCTCTCGTTTGACCGCGGTTAACTTGCTCGCACGCGATTTCCCGCGCTTGGCGCCGTCGACGTGTAATTGCTTCGAGCTCTGATTGGTTCATTGGATTGTCTACGACTGCTGTGATTGGTCAAATTTCTCTCGTTTGACCGCGGTTAAGTGTTGCATATGGTTAAATATATTTTAACCTCGTCCCAGGGCCTTCTCCGCTTCCAAAATGGCGGGAGAGAAACCCCTGCACAAGGCTGCCAAAATACACCTAAAATCGTGTTTTGTGTCGTAAAACGTGATGAAATGTCTCTATTTCGTTTGAAAATCGCTGTCAGATTGCCAGAAAATAAACAAACACTGGAGATTACCTCCAAAATCGCCATTTAATCGTGTGTCATGCGAAAAAAATACTCCACGATTCTTGGACTATTTTGGCAACCTTGTCAAGGGGGAAGACCTTAGATAACAACGGCCTGGATCACCTCGGACTTATATAAGTGTTAACACATCATGCTTTTTAATGATGATGAAATTCAGGACAAGTAAAAATAATGAATGCACGGGACTTTCCCCAGAATCAAAGGTCACAACTAATTTTACGCTTAGCGTCATCCAGTTCTCTGTCAGTTCAAAAAAAAAAGTATTTATGTCACGCTAACACATGTTTTTTGGTTTATTTGAACTTTTGCAAATTCCTAGTTCTGCAATTGCTAACTGAGTATACAAACTGGGACAAAACGGCCCACTTGTTAAGTCTAACAGGCTACTTGTTCATTTTGAGTTACATTATGTGACCTGGTTTATAGTTCCAATTTGGCTTATTTTCTGATCAATATACAATATACCCTGTCATTAATTTAGTCACCACAGTCGCCAGTTTAACTTATGAGGCAGGCAATAAGCTTTTAGCTAACAAATGTGGTATCAGTACTTTAGGTAATGCGGGAATATAATCGCCCCCTAGTACCTAAACTATGATCGGAGTTGATCAACTTCTCGGCCTAGCGACACCGCCCCCCCCCCCCCCCCCCCCCCCCCCCCCCCCCCCCCCCCCCCCCCCCCCCCCCCCCCCCCCCCCCCCCCCTCCACCTTGCCCACCGAGCCCACCTGCGTCCAGGGTGAGTCTGTGACGCCCTACAAATGGGCCGTGTTTATTGGAGGCTTACGATACCACGTTTTACAAAAATCGCACCCATACCGTGGTGTCTGTAAAACTAGGAACATACCCGGGACACACCAGAATCCGCGAAACCAACCCGGAACCGCCCGGAACTTCGCGGAACCCTCCTCGGAACCTACACGTAATTAGAAATAGTAAGTTATTAAACAATAAGCAAGTAGTATTAAATAAAAATCAATTAATGAAACCAAATAAAGTGAAATAGACAATAACAAATATGACTTTCTTTTCTTATTATTTTTTTTCAATTTTCTTTCTTCCTTTTTTTTTTATTTTCGTGGGTTTCCCACTTATGTCCAGGATTGCAGATAATTAGATGCATGACAAATTTTGATATCCAACACGAAGTGTCTCTTTAAGTCTAAGTGTTGACTTTCTTTTTTAAAATGTAAGGTAAGCATTAGTGTTAGTGTTGTTTTTAGATTCGGGTAAACGCACCTGTTTATCTTTACTTAAAGAGCAGAATTTAGGGGACACTTCGTGACGTTTATTGTCTGAATCTTTGAAAACAAGTGATGTTGAAGTTGAGTAGAAGAGCAAGAGCGAGGACACTTTGTGACGCTTATTAAATTTGTCATGCATCTAATTATCTGCAATCCTGGACATAACTGAAATTTTTCAAAAGAAGATTTTGTTGTCCATTTTTATGTGTTTGTTCATTCATTACATAGGTTGAAAAGCGAGTTTATGTAAGCAAAATGTTTGTTTTTTTTTTTGCAATTTTGATTTCTAAATCAGTTTCTCGATTAATTTTCGATACGCAACAGATGTATGTTATTCGGAAATTAGTCATACTAGTTATTCTAGACCGAGAAAAAGTTGTTTTTGTGAACTTTTGTAGGGTCTAAATGTACTGTGCAGACGGTCGCGTAATACTGTTTTTTAGAATTGTTAAAATTGAAAATAACCCGGTCGTCAATCTTAATTATTGTGCTTCCGATCTTTCACCGTAGTTAAGCTTATCACCGGCTTTTCCTGTTCAGAAAGCTTCGCTGTTAGGCTTAGCCTAGGTATCAGTATAAAAAGGGACAAAAGTTGTTAACAAAGGTTCGTTGTTAACTTTTGTGGACTTTTGTCCGGGGGGGGGGGGGGGGGGGGGTAGTTCTTTCTTCTATATTAGGGCATTGAGGATATGGTTGGATAAACCGGTTAGGATTTCAAGAAGGCCGTCACATACCGCCACTAAAATTTTTTGGGAGCACCCCCGGACCTATTGTTAATTTCCCTAGGGTATTGGGATGTCATGAACTTGTCATAATTATCTCACGCTACGTCACCACAAAGGTATTAAAGTTCTTATTTAGTTTCGATATCTCACGTTACCTATGGTATCAATCTTTCAAATTTGTTTTTAAGTGGATGTGTCCGAGACGTTCTACGCTCTTTGCGTCTTATGCTTTTTGTTTCCTGTCGAGTTGCACTTGGGCCTCTTTTATTGTTTCTGTCTTATTCATCATGACTGTTGTGGTATCTTTGTCCGCTTTTTTGAGGTTTATAGCAGAGTTGTATTTCAACTCTTTTAGAACTATGACCTCATCGCCTGACAGATTGTTTCTTATCTAGGATTTATTGTTTCTGTGGTTTTAACCACAGATAAAATCTACACATGTTAAATAAGAAAACACGCAACTTCATTCGAAACGGACAATACACTCCTAAAACCAAAAAATATCAACAGTTTTTCCAAGAATTAACTTCAAATAGCAATCAAATACAAACCACTTGATTTCTTGAACTCAAAAACATCCATTTAATCCCTGACAGTTACCAAACACATGATACCGGAAATAGAAAACTCTCGACTTTCAAATAAAAAATGTCAGAACTACTATATATTCGCAAATAACCCATTTATAACATTAACTTATGCAGCCATTTCTTTTTCAACTCTCCACATAAGAAAAATCAATGTCCGCTTCACTTTCCAAAAAAAATTCACATCGATATCGATAACAAGATGCAACTGCGTCCGATCAAGTCTTTCCTTTAACAAGAATTGACAACTACTTAATTAGCCCATTTAACACTAACAGACGTACCGCTAACCGAAAGCCGGAAAACATAGATATTTCAGCCCACCCACAACTGAAAAAGTTACAAGAAAATATTAAACATCAGGCAACATTTAACAGACCAATCTTTAACAATTTTTCAATGTCGCCAACCCTTACATTTAAACGCTATTTCCGACAACCGATCTCTTTAAATTCTAATTCATCTTCATTTTGTTTCAACATACCAATTTAAAGTTATCCTTATAAAAACACAGACCTAGGGATTGTCTTATCAAACACGTCAATCAAAACATAAAAGTATCTCAGCAAAAAATAAATAAAAGCTATCAGT
The DNA here is from genome assembly GCA_024195265.1 of Dendrophyllia cribrosa. Classification (NCBI taxonomy): domain Eukaryota; kingdom Metazoa; phylum Cnidaria; class Anthozoa; order Scleractinia; family Dendrophylliidae; genus Dendrophyllia; species Dendrophyllia cribrosa. The sequence goes on from JAJLRJ010000010.1 coordinate 23,228,368, forward strand.
CGCCAGCAAAACACAATGATTTCCCTCAACACAAAATAGCCCATAGGAGTACAATGTTCTTACTTAAAACGATTTACACCTTTGCAGTTGAAAAACAAAAGAGAGTAATCACTTCTTTTTCGGTGCAAGCTGTAAATCTAATTATTAGACAAATTCATCGACAATCGCACGAAAACGTGCTCTTCAAACACCATAAAGAATGTCTCTCTTGGATACCAAAACCAAAATAATAAAGTTACACCTTAAATCTTTTAACAATATATGGATTCGGCACTTTCTCATGAGAAAAAAAGCTGAAAACGTTATTATAGTAACCCCATTGACTAACTATAAGATGCCAAATCGGCACAGCGTTTTATCGCCCAAACAGACATACGCTTTTCTCACGACCAAGCAACACTACAGCTATCCTTAGAACAACAAACAAAATTCAACAGGCCCAAATCTATTTCGCTGCTATTTAGCTGCCAAATACAACGACTTGGTTGTTTTCAGTATCGTGGCTTAATAGCCGCGTGTCTGTATTGAGATGACCACAATAGGTCATTTAGGTCAATGGCTGCCGAGTGGGACGTGATAGTTTTGTAAACACGTGAAGTCATGTTCATGTGTTTTCAGTATCAATGGCCATTCAATATAATGTTTCCTTTGATTTAGTACAACGTCTGTGCGGGCTAGTCAATTGTTCCTCAAGGGCAAGCTGCAGGTAGTTGATGAGAACACACACCAAATCGGACTTGATGTATGCACCTTGTGCTTCAATGCAGAGCGAGTCAAACACATTACCCTCAGGCTTTGAAAAATATCACAAACGAGATTTCTAAACAACATTACTCTGAAGTTATAAGACTGTAAAACTTACCCACAGATCTGAAACCTTCTGAACAGCAGACGAAGAACGTCGCGTCAACAACGTAACCTCTGAGCTACCCGAACAACGTGACCTCGAACTGACAGCTCTCACAACGTGACCTCGAGCTGACAGCTCATGGAAGCAAGCAGAAACTTGCTACTACTAAAACCCCGCCAAAAGCTGTCCAAACTCGATTTTGCTGCTTGTAGCACAGGTCAACCACCAAACAAAAAATATGCTTCGGGGGGGGGGGGGGGGGGGGCTAAACGGGTACCACGCCGGAAGTGGGAAATTTCGATTTTTCATGGCTGAGAACACAGGCATACCACTTGACACAGGAGATCCACGACGGCCTTTTCAATTTTATTGGAATGGTCTGTTGAAAAAGAACTTGTGCTAAAGTGGCTACACTTATAAACTCAATGAAACTTCAGGAGGTTTCGAAATCTTATCATAACTTAGATGACACGCACTATTTAGCGTTTCTAAATATAGTCACGCTTATTTTAAAGAACATTGTAATTGCATTTCTGTAATGCCTCAACTGAAAAAAAATCACTTACAAGCACTGATTTCAGACTTAAAAACCATTGATGAGCCTCCACTACTTCTGACCACTTCTGCAGTTCACAAATGAATTTTTAAGCCTTTATACCTTACCCTTTACGTTAGCAAGACTCCAGTTTCTGTTCTAAAGTGAACCTCATCAGTTGCTCCCATAATTCAATGTCCCGCGGAATAATATGACATTATTGCGTTGTACAGAAAATCTTTGCCGCGTATGTACTCTTCGGAAAGATTGAATGTTCGATTCTCCCCCCCCCCCCCCCCCCCCCCCCCCCCCCCCCCCCACCCCTTTCACCCCGGACACTGAAGCTGCGGTGTACTGTATTTTTTTTTGCGTTTGTCAAAAATCCTTACGTTTAATTTTAAAAAAATATTGAACCGTGTCAGTGTGAAAACATAAGCTTACAGCAACATTGCGTCTATGACCTAATACAATCAAGTTGAAGTTTCCCCTCAGTCAAATACATGAAAATTATTTACAGTCACACTGGAGACTCTTGTTACTCACGACTTCTATTGATTTGCTGGCTGCTAAAAGTGCTCTTGTCCTTACGCCGGCTATAATAACCACAAGCAACAAGTCGCGTTACTTCGGTCTAAAAAGTAATAGTAAGATTTCCTCTTTATTTCTCTTATCGCAAGTGTCGAAAACTGACGCTTTGTCATTGCGTGATGTTCACTGGCATTCGATTACCAAATGCTGTGTCAAAATTACTACCTATTCCGTTAAAAACCAATTAGTGATTGTGACATTAAGGACATCTATAACAGATACCAGCAGAATAACGCGCCATTTGATTTATCTTCGTGGTTTTTGCTGTTTATTGTTTACATTTTTCACGTCGCTGCCGTTTACGCAGGCACCAAGTGCAGATTATTACAAAATCTCTCTCGGACACTCTGCTCCACCCCTTCGGTGTCCGTATTAGAGAGAGGTTAAAACGGGGAATCTTTAAAATGGGGAATCTTTAAAATTCAGCTCACTGAAGTTCACAAAGTACTGATTATTCGTGGGAAATTTTTGTCCATATTAGAGAGGTTAAAATCGGGAATCTTTAAAATGGGGAATCTTTAAAATTCAGCTTACTGAAGTTCACAAAGTACTGATTATTCGTGGGAAATTTTTGTCTGTGTTAGAGAGGTTAAAACCGGGAATCTTTAAAATTCAGTTCACTGAAGTTCACAAACTACTGATTATTCGTGGACATTTTTTGTTATAAAAGGTGACAGCCCTAACACAAATCCTGCTCGTCGCTAAAAGCATTTTAGCCCAGCTTTAGAATATTCAATAAGTCTACCCCAAGTACATGCCTAATAGACTTTTCTGTTGTTCTAAATGTTGTCGTTTATTTAATCTTAGGAATAAAACCAAAAGCCATTCAATGACTACTAAAAACGGACATTAACGTTAATTTTGCGCAAAAGTCCATCTACTGTATAATGCAATCAAATTAGGCTCCTTCACATATGCCGAATCTAATGTAAATGACAAGAACAACATATTTTGCCAGGAGCCATTATCAGGGAAGGAAACCGTGAGCGTTGGCCCCACGCAAAGCCATGTTAAGGACGTGTTGGGCAATTTTTAGCAGAAATTGCGCCACCCTTAACGCAATGAGAGCGCCGGAACCTACTACCTTTCACTATCAACATTCTTCTTTTTTTATTAACCTCACGTTCTTTCGCATTGATTCATTTCGATCTTTCTTTGGTGTTATAACAACATTTTGGGTACGGGAAAAGATACTTAATAGTCTGTTCGTTTTAATTTTAGAACCCTTTCGACCCAAACACATTAAACTCCCATAATAAAGAGTAATTGATTAGATAATAATAATTTACTAATAAATATAATCTTTACTGAGGATACAGAATCACCCTAGAGTGGTTGACATGTGGGTCCTCGATAGGAAACTAAAAAATTAAAATGGAAAAATGAAAAGGACAAAAAAGGTGAATAATCAATAGAAAACTACAAGAATACAAATTACATATTATCTCGAGTTAAGAATTAGAAGGCTTTAGATAAGCCACGGTTATTCCTTAAAAATTTTAGTAGGGTGTGCGCCCGTTTTCAGAACTGACGCCTAAATCGATATTATTCATATATTCTTAAAATTCACGAGACTCGACTCAGTTATTTTTTGCTGTTGTGGGGTGTATGTTTAGACAAGAAATTGTATTAAAACATATTATTTTTTAGATGTTGTTTCAAACCATCTACAGTTGAACTAAAACGTATATTTAACTTTTACCTATACATATTTTTATCTTTCAAGTGTATAGTGTTGCTAAAGTTGTAAAATTGAGTTGCAGAACATGTTTAAACTAGCTAATTAGCATAACTACATGGTGTTCATCAACACGTGGATTTTTTTCGTATTTCGCGCATGGGTTGATTTTTGTTTACTTTTAGAATGTTGACGTATGTTGATGACAAAAGTAAGCACTGTGAAAAGAAAAATTATGTTGCACGCATTTTGACCTCCTGGCATAACTTTCCTGGACTATAGATAAGTTTTGAAATCAAGTGAGTGGTTTTTTTTTCGCACTTATTGCAAATCCAGACTAGATGGATGTTGGCCGAGTCTTCGCAAATTTCAATGTTCCAGAGAGCCTTGCATTCATCCTGAAACAAACAATCTTACACCTTCGTGAATCACTACTTACTAGTTCAGCACATAATCGTCAGCGATCATTAAGGTAATAACGATGAACATCCATCAAGTAACTAACCTGAAAAGAAGAAAAAGACGCCCAAACAGATTAGTCACAAGGAGTATCATATTCCCGCAGACGATAGCTTCCCGTCAAAATCGCGATCCGTCCACCGAAATTGCGGCCCATCGCTCAGACTCCACAGTGACCAATGAGTTTTCAGATGACGTCACTTTAAAGTCAACAAAGTTCATGAAAAGCGGAGTCTGCCATTCGGTGGATTGTTCGATTATCGTCAGGAATGCAATATTATCAGTGCAACATGTGTTTTTCCTAAACCCTGCCTTCTCACATCACAGTTTGTGATCGATCTAGGGCATGCTTCAGCCTCTCAAGGATTATGTGGCAGAAAACCTTGCTGGGAATTGGGAGGAGCATGATTCCTCGCCAGTTCTTGCAAAGTCCAACATCTCCTTTTTTGAGCAGCTAGATAAGGTAACCGTTCTTTCATTCCTTCATTTCCCAGATTCGAAAGAAACATCGGGTGTAACAAAGCGGTTGTGATTTTCGGGTCTACTTTAATAGCCTCAGGGGATGCATGCCATCTGGACTTGCTGCCTTGCCATTCTTCAGCTGCTTCAGCGCTCGCTCAATTTCTGATTTAGCGGGACTGTGTTGATATTAAAATTGAGTAGCATACACTCAGTGACAGTGATGTTTGGCATTTCAGTGGGAGGTGGGCTGTAAAAAAAGTCTTGGAAATGCTCCACCCATCTTGACCTTTGGTCTGGTTGACGGTGGTGTTGGTAATGCCTTTCTTTCTCTTAACCGGATTTCTCTTCCCTGACATTATTCTAGTTATGTCATATTGCCTTTTCATGTTTCGCGGTCCTGCTTCACTTTCTGCTTCGATGGCCAAAGTATTGAAAAACTCCTTCTTGTCTTTCTTGGCACTTTTCTTTACGTGCCTGTTGAGTTGCCAGTACCTTGAATTTAGACTGCTCTTCTTTACTTGCTCATTACATCTACTGATTTCAACTTTCAAGCATTTCCTTTGTGTCATCAGATTCCATGTCTCTGCAGAAAGCCACTCCTTCTGGCCTCTTTTCCTTTTTTGCCCAGGACTTCATCGCAAGACTCATTCCAGATCTTTTTCAGTCTGTTTCCTTCAGAAATTCAAGGGCAGAGTACCTGTCTTTACTGAGCAGCTGAATATTCCTGTTGTCTCTTGGCTCTTTAGGTTTTAGATGTTGTATTTGTAATGTGGTGTGTAAGGTCCCGGTGGGCCCTAAGGATCCCTAGCAGGAGATGGTGGTGACAGAGGCAACATTTGCCCCTCTTTGACTGTTACATAGATTAGCCTTCTCCTCCACTTTCTAATAATGGTTATATGATCAATCTGGTTGGATGATCTTCCATTAGTGGAGATCCACGTGGCTTTGTTGATATCTTTATGGAAGAAAATGCTGCTGCCAATATCTAGATCGTCGAAAGCACAGAGGTCAGCGAATCATTTGAATCATTTTTCATTGCACCCCATGACCTTCTCTCTGCCAGTGTTGTCAGAACCTATTTTCGCATTAGGGTCCCTCATAGGCTATCATAAAATTCTTGTTTTAGCTCGTCGGCAGTGGCGTTATCTGGAGCATAGCAGTTTATGAGTGTGACCTTTTTGCCCTTAGAGTTTAATCGTGCAGTGGTGATCCTTGGTGACAAAGGGACACACTCAACCAAAGCTTTTGCTGCTGACTAAGCCATCATAAGTGCCACTGTATGTATGTTGTTCATTTTCATGTCCAGAGTAAACCATCTGCTCTTTTGTTGCAAGTGTTACACGGTCGGATCCATTCCATCTTCTTTCACAGATACCAAGAACCGATGTCATAACGGCGCATTTCGTTTGCCACATGTGCAGCCTTACTGTCTCTTACATAGTGCGAACACTTTAGGTTCCAATCCGTGATGTAGCTTCCATCGTCAGAAGAAGTTTCGTCCATCTGGCTCCCGGCAGGGTTTCACCAGATGTTGTCATATAGCTCTCCGAAGAGACCTCTTCAAGAGTCCGGCTGGTCATGCTAAGCATTGTCTCCGTTTCTGTAATCATTTGTATCCACTGGTGGGTGATTGGTACAGTCAGCTTCACCAGAGTCCCCGTTAGCCAGTACATTTCAGGGTAGATCCAGGCAGGTCTTTATGGCAACCGTAGCGGCTAGGGAAGATTAACCTCCGACCATGCATTCCTTGCAATCCGGCACTTTATCTCCAAACCACTGCTTTTAGTTTTGTTGTATATAATCTGTTTAACCAATTTTGTTGTATATTTGGTGACATTTGGCGTTTTGACATGAAAATAAGCTAAACGAAGTGTTGTTCATTTGAATATCTGCGTGAAACGCTTCTTTCAGTAGAATCTGCTTGCATCCTCTCCATATGAGTATAGATATTCAATGCCCATACAGATCTGCCGCTCATTTTACACTTTGTAAACAATACATTCTCCATTAAGTCGACAGTCAGTGTTTTTGTGGTATTTCCTTGTGTTTTAGCTAAAAACGGCAATTTCAAGCAATGAATGCCGTTTTTGACTGCTGTCTACACACATTGCAATCAAACTGGCCAAAACGTCATTTCCTGTCAAAGGCTAGTATTATATTTTATACTAAAAAGGTGAATGCTGGAAAAAATAAAAATATTTAACATCAAGTGGCAATTGGGTAGGAAGACCATATTTTCAGATCTACTTGGTTTATTTCGTGCGTGTATCTCTGGCCCAATTCTTGGGATCGCTCTTATTTCAGCATGCTTTGGAAGACTTTTTATCATGCATAAGTTGGCTATCAAAGACATCTTTTGTGGTAAAACATGATGATGTCACGCGAAGTTTGGGGTGGTTTAGCTTTCATATGTCAGGCAAATGTCTGCTTGTCTCGATGTCAATAGTCTCAATAGCGAGGTTGTGATCAAATTTGCTAGATGGCTTGTAAACCACTCGTTCGTGTTTGTCATCGTCGAAGCTGTTGTGAGCGATGCTGCAATGTCTTTTACCGCCTGGTGAAGTGAAATCTTCTGCTTGTCTTGCTGGTTATTGGAGCAGTGGTTGGCTTTGCAATTGGCGCTATAGTCAACGATCCTGTGAATCGCATCGCTGATCCTGAGAAGAAAGCAACTGTAATAATGCTGATCAACTTTCCAGGAGAACTGTTCATGAACATGCTGAAGATGATCATCCTACCTCTGGTTGTCGCCAGTCTGATAACTGCCGTATCAAATTTGACTCCTGACGTGGCGGGAAAAATCGGACGCCGGACCTTGATTTACTACATAGGAACGATGGCGTTAGCTGCCATATTAGGCTTGACTCTTGTTATGACAATTCGTCCTGGCATAAGCAGCGATTATGGAGCAAGCAAAGATGTTACACGAAGTGTAAAATATCGAAATTTAGACTCGCTTCTTGACATGATAAGGTAAAGAATGGCTAATATTTTAGATAATGATCGAAGAATGAGCAAGAGTTTTACGTTCAAATTCCCTGTTGTCATTGTCTGACATTTTGAGTCGTTCTTGAATTATTATATCACGTTATGTGAAATTTTTGTGCGTGTCGGTTTGGGTTTTTTCTTTCGTACAACAAGAATTTCTAAAGATTATGTTTTGTTTCGGATTTATTCTATGATCACAAATATTCTGGTTTGCTTGTGTCTTAGGAGCTGTTTTGTTAATAACCTCATTGAGGCGGCCATCAGTCAGGTCAGTATGAGCTCAGGTTACCTTCCCCGGGGTGAGATTGATACTTCCCTATATAAGCTATGGATGGTACTTCCCTATATCCCTATCTGAAAAATTGGTAAGGAAATGGGTTTAAATTTTGATCATTTTAACTTGAAAGCGACATAGGAGCTGTTAGCAACTAATAAGTATTATTAAAATGTCAAAAATGTTCTTTGGCTTAAATTATTTGAAAAAAATGAGCTTTCGGCTACCAATCTGCAAGCCCTTGACCAATAGTAAAAAGGGACACTGAAGGCTGCAGATTGGTAGCCGAAAGTTCATTTTCTCCAATAATTTAAGCCAGAACGTTTTTTACATTTTAATCATGTTAAACCCTGGTTGCGCGTCTATTTTTTACTGATTGAGGCCGGGCTCATACGACTCTCATATGAGAGTTAGTTTGAAAACAGCTCTTATGACGCTTATTCGAAGCACTTGAGCTATAGAGCTATATCCTGTACATAGGAAGACAGTTGCACGCGATTGTTTATCGTGGATGCATCTACAAACAGGCTAGCAGCAACAACACTACAGCCTATTTCAGCTTAGACAATAAAATCTAAGCCCAAACAAAATTGAAGGCTCCTGGGGTGCAAACATGAATCGAAGTGTTCTTTTCGCGTCTGCAATTTTACACTATTTTCTTCTTCACCGAAGACTGAATCTGGAAAAGAATTGAGCGAGGTGTTAGTCGGAGCTTGAGTATATGGTCCAACTTTTCTAAAATATCCAGATTTTCAGGTTCATTGAGCTCGTCGATTTTTCTAATTTATGCATGTGCCAATATTCATAATTTATATCAGCGATGCGACTTATCTCCTCCTTGTTTGATTGTAATGTTGTCACCCTGCTTACTGCATATAACTTTGTATATGTCGTTTTAAGCGAATGAAAGAATTTCACCTCTGACAAGAAAGTCCTTGAGCAATTACCCTTTCGATAAGCGACAATTGAAGCGACGGAAAATATTTGACCGAGGATCGCGCCGTGCCTTTCGATAAGTTGCTGGTGTTTAATGAGAATCTTTTAAGAGATTCGGTGAAGTCAGATTGTAAGTTATGACGAGTCGAGAGGTAACATGTTAGCGAATGTCTTCGGTTTAGGTTGTAAATTAAAAGCCTCTTTTCTAGGCGAGAACCTTTATTCCAGTCAAAACAAAAGTTTCAACTATCTCCTGAGGGTTACCTCGGTTCAAACGGGACTCGAAATATCCCGCCGCTCGTCTCACGCTTCGCGCGAAATGCTTCGCTCGCCCCGCTTGGCTCATAAAGCGCCTGTTCATGCAGGCCAGCGTGAGTGACTCGAATTTTGCTTTGACTGGCGCAATGTTCCTTAACACTGAAAGGGTGACAGAGAAATGCGTGTATCGGAAAGTTTCTGTCGGCTTAAAATGTGTTTTGACGTCTGATATTTTGCCATCGGCGAATCGAAGCCCCTCGAAAACAATAAGTCCTATGGCATTCCACACGTAAATTTAATGATTGGGTGAAAGCTATTAGCGAATTGAACAAAATCATTGATTTCATTTTCGTTTATAGTCTACGCCAAAAAATGCCGTCGATGAACCTTTTCCAGAGGATAGGCTAATGAGGGCTGGATGGGAGTAGCTGACCCATGACTTCCCTAAATATAGCTTTGTCAGTCGCTCTGACGAAAACAAGCGCGTGACATGTAACCGTGACCAGTATCGCAGTGTGAACACGACACTGTCGAAACAGAGCAAAATATAACTTCTGACTTCTGAGTGACGTAGGAACGAACTAGTCGGAAATTATTATTCTGACGGCACGTATAGAGGCTTGTGTGTCGTCATGGGACATCTCGGGACTTTTTAAGAGCGCCTGTCTGTAAAAATCAAACATATCGCGGCAAGTGATAAAATTGGATTCTTTTGATATTTTAACGTTAGATAGACTAAGGTATAACAAAAATCACTGGATACCTTTTTCGGCCAAATATCTTTTTATTTTAAAGAAAAATACAGAAAGCGAAAGTCCGTTAAAATCGCCATTTAAGGCGGAAAATTATTGCACAACTTTGACAGTCTCGCTTACAAAAACAAGTAGCGCTACGGCATTTAAAACATGAAAATCGTATTTTGCAATCTTTAGTTATCTAAAAGAGTGATTTATGGAATTATTATGTTGTTCTTTGCGTGCAAAATAATTTTATTTCGAAGACATATATTTTACTTCTTTAAAAGTACCTCGTAAACAAAACAATTTTTCACCATGTGCTAAACCTTCAAACGGATTAAGTTTCTGCTGGTTAATTTTCATAAAGATGATCTCAAGATTGCCGTAAAAATTTCCTTGGACAAATGATTCAGAGCGACGCGAGAGCATTTCAAAGTTCGTTAAAATGAAGAGTTATTTGACCTTTATACGAGGTCAACAATCAATTTGCGGGTCACACAAATATTCTAACTTCTGCTTCTGTGTTAACCCATTATGAAATTAAAATAGCCACATTGAAAAACATTGAAATTTCCTTACCTCATTTGCGGTAGAAGACAGATTCAGAGACCATTTTTGTGTATAAATTCCTTCTTTGTTCATCGCATTTTTAATTTATAACGTCCGATGGTTGTAATTTCATGATACGCAATCACGAAATGCTAATTAAGTATAAGTAAATCCTTCATGTAAGTTCACCGTAGTTTACCCATGTTCACCCTGGTTTACCCACGTTCACTCCAGTTTACCCACGTTCACTCTAGTTTACCTACGTTCACCCTAGTTTACCCCCGTTCACCCTAGTTTAACCACGTTCACCCTAGTTTACCCCCGTTCACCCTAGTTTACCCCCGTTCACCCTAGTTTACCCACGTTCACCCTAGTTTACCCCCGTTCACCCTAGTTTACCCACGTTCACGCTAGTTTACCCACGTTCACTCTAGTTTACCCACGTTCACCCTAGTTTACCCACATTCACCCTAGTTTACCCACATTCACCCTAGTTTACCCACGTTCACCCTAGTTTACCCACGTTCACCCTAGTTTACCCACGTTCACCCTAGTTTACCCACATTCACCCTAGTTTACCCACATTCACCCTAGTTTACCCACGTTCACCCTAGTTTACCCACGTTCACCCTAGTTTACCCACATTCACCCTAGTTTACCCACGTTCACCCTAGTTTACCCACGTTCACCCTAGTTTACCCACGTTCACCCTAGTTTACCTACGTTCACCCTAGTTTACCCACGTTCACCCTAGTTTACCCACATTAACCCTAGTTTACCTACGTTCAAGCTAGTTTACCCACATTCACCCTAGTTTACCCACGTTCACCCTAGTTTACCCCCGTTCACCCTAGTTTACCCCCGTTCACACTAGTTTACCCACGTTCACCCTAGTTTACCCACGTTCACTCTAGTTTACCCACGTTCACGCTAGTTTACCCACGTTCACCCTAGTTTACCCACATTCACCCTAGTTTACCCACGTTCACCCTAGTTTACCCACGTTCACCCTAGGTTACCCACGTTCACCGTAGTTTACCCACGTTCACGCTAGTTTACCCACGTTCACCCTAGTTTACCCACGTTCATCCTAGTTTACCCACGTTCACCCCACTTTACCCACGCTCACTCTAGTTTACCCACGTTCACTGTAGTTTGCCCACGTTCACGCTAGTTTACCCACGTTCACCCTAGTTTACCCACGTTCACCCTAGTTTACCTACGTTCTCTCTAGTTTACCCACGTTCACTCTAGTTTACCCACGTTCACCCTAGGTTACCCACGTTCACTCTAGTTTACCCACGTTCACTCTAGTTCACCCACGTTTACCATCGTTCACCCTAGTTTACCCACGTTCACTCTAGTTTACCCACGTTCACCCTAGTTTACCCACGTTCACCCTAGTTTACCCACGTTTACCCTAGTTTACCCCCGTTCACCCTAGTTTACCCACGTTCACCCTAGTTTACCCACGTTCACCCTAGTTTACCTACGTTCACCCTAGTTTACCCCCGTTTACCCTAGTTTACCCACGTTCACGCTAGTTTACCCACGTTCACCCTAGGTTACCCACGTTCACCGTAGTTTACCCACGTTCACGCTAGTTTACCCACGTTCACCCTAGTTTACCCACGTTCATCCTAGTTTACCCACGTTCACCCCAGTTTACCCACGCTCACTCTAGTTTACCCACGTTCACTGTAGTTTGCCCACGTTCACGCTAGTTTACCCACGTTCACCCTAGTTTACCCACGTTCACCCTAGTTTACCTACGTTCTCTCTAGTTTACCCACGTTCACTCTAGTTTACCCACGTTCACCCTAGGTTACCCACGTTCACTCTAGTTTACCCACGTTCACTCTAGTTCACCCACGTTTACCATCGTTCACCCTAGTTTACCCACGTTCACTCTAGTTTACCCACGTTCACCCTAGTTTACCCACGTTCACCCTAGTTTACCCACGTTTACCCTAGTTTACCCCCGTTCACCCTAGTTTACCCACGTTCACCCTAGTTTACCCACGTTCACCCTAGTTTACCTACGTTCACCCTAGTTTACCCCCGTTTACCCTAGTTTACCCACGTTCACGCTAGTTTACCCATGTTCACGCTAGTTTACCCACGTTCACCCTAGTTTACCCACGTTCACCCTAGTTTACCCACGTTCACCCTAGTTAACCCACGTTCCCTCTAGTTTACCCTTGTTCACTCTAGTTTACCCACGTTCACCCTTATTTACCTACGTTCACTCCAGTTTACCCACGTTTACCCTAGTTTACCCACATTCACCCTAGTTTACCCACGTTCACCCTAGTTTACCCACGTTCACCCTAGTTAACCCACGTTCCCTCTAGTTTACCCTTGTTCACTCTAGTTTACCCACGTTCACTCTAGTTTACTCACGTTCACCCTTATTTACCTACGTTCACTCCAGTTTACCCACGTTCACCCTAGTTTACCCACATTCACCCTAGTTTACCCACGTTCACCCTAGTTTACCCACGTTCACTCTAGTTTACTTCCGTTCACCCTAGTTTACCCACGTTCACCCTAGTTTACTCACGTTTACCCACGTTCACTCTAGTTTATCCTCGTTCACCCTAGTTTACCCACGTTCAACCTAGTTTACCCACGTTTACCCTAGTTTACCCACGTTCACCCTAGTTTACCCACGTTCACCCTAGTTTACCCACGTTCACCCTAGTTTACCCACGTTCACCCTAGTTTACCCACGTTTACCCTAGTTTACCCACGTTCACCCTAGTTTACCCACGTTCACCCTAGTTTACGCACGTTCACCCTAGTTTACCCACGTTCTCTCTAGTTTACCCACGTTCACTCTAGTTTACCCACGTTCACCCTAGGTTACCCACGTTCACTCTAGTTTACCCACGTTCACTCTAGTTCACCCACGTTTACCCTCGTTCACCCTAGTTTACCCACGTTCACTCTAGTTCACCCACGTTCACCCACGTTCACCCTAGTCTAACTACATTCTTAGACACGAAAGTGTACAAAGGTGACAGATTCCATAGGAAATCTATTACAAACCTACATAGACATTTCTATTCGCGTCATCCAAAGGGGAAAAACTAAATGGCGTGCGTGGGTGCGTCGTGCGTCGTGCGTCGTGCGTCGTGCGTCGTGCGTCGTGCGTCGTGCGTCGTGCGTCGTGCGTCGTGCGTCGTGCGTCGTGCGTCGTGGGTCATGCGTAATGCGTCGTGGGTCCTGTTTTAGTTTTTGTAAAAAGAGTTGATAAAAAAGAATTCCAGATGACAAGCACTTAATTTTAATTTTTTTTTGTGGAGTTCCGTATTATGGTCATCCAACAGTTCTTGTCTTATCCTACTCTCAACTCGTAGTTTAAAGATATAACAAGATATAACGGCCCACGGCTTAATCGAGTGAAAAACAATTTATCCATAATCGACTTTTGCCAGACATCCGAGAAACGAGCCTTGTTAGGCCTTAAAATGGCAACGTTACACCAAGGTCGTCAATATCGTTATTCTATTTTTATTATGTCTTCTGAAAAGGAAAAACAACGTTATAATAAAGTAGGCTCTTGTCGTTAACAAAGCCTAACTGGTACGACCTTGCAAATTTTTCCCGAACGTATTGTCTCTATCCAATTAGTAGCGTGGGAATGCTCAAGTATGATTGGTTAAAAATGTAGATGAAATCTACACGTTCACGGAAAGCCTTGCAGTAGCAGTTCATCATGGCGATGGTGAGTAAGACAGTTAAAACCAATTTCTATGACAATCATTCTTGAACGTTGATCTGCAAGGAAAACCTGACATGTGCTAAAACCCGAAACAACTAAACGAAACGGATCATGTTTACTGTGGGTAGCCTGGACCGAGGTGTCGGTCGACTCTCGGTCGATATATCGGTCGATATATCGGTCGAGAGTCGGTCGAGAGTCGGTCGAGAGTCGGTCGAGAGTGGGCCAATAGTCGGCCGAGAGTCGGTCGAGAGTCCGTCGAGAGTCGGTCGAGATATCGACCGAGATATCGGAGACGCATCTTGATCATATGTCGGTGACGTATCGGTCAACTGTCGGTGATATATCGGTCAACTGTCGGTGGTTTATCGGTCAACTGTCGGTCGACGGTCAGTCGACAGTCGGTCGACAGTCGGCCGAGTGTCGGTGGAGATTTCGCTACATACAAAAAAGCCATTCCTTTCACCCTAGCACTCCATTTACTACGTATTTGTTCTATCGATGAAACGTTGAATACTCGCGCTGGCGGCGCTGTTCAACTTGCTATATAACTCCTCAACGGAAAAATGACGACTTTTTTTACCGTCAACATGATCTGTAATTAGCCGTTCAAAAGGTTATAAGGCGCCAGCCTTGTGTTTTCCGAGCTTTTGTTTTGGTTCATGTTCATTAATTGAAAGCGAACGTTATTAGTAAGGTTTAGAAGTCACTGATGATTGCTAAATCAGATCAACAGTGACGCGAGGTAACAATCGTACAGTCTTTGATAACAAATGTATAAAATGCAAATGCTTAGGGGTGGACCATAAGAATCATCGGATGGGTAGGGAGGGGTAAACAATTCTAGTACATTTGTTTAGCCAAAGATCTCTCCAAGGTTTTCTGTTAGGTATTTAGGCACTACAGGTTTATTTAATAAAATACCCAAGTATCTTCCAGCTATGTTCTACCTTGATTTCTAGTGGTCCACCCCGTTATGGACAAAACGTAAACTAAATGCAGACACCAAATATCTGTACAATCTTTTTCCACCTAAGAAACGGTTTGTTCATTAGTGTTTCTTGTATTGTCAACATAATGAGGAACAATTTCAAAGACGTTAAAAGGTAATAAAAACTATTGTAATCATTTAGCAATGATTATTGTACCGTCTTTGACAATTGCTTAGTATACGTTACTTACAGGATGACTTATACAATACGATGCCTCATTTAGATTCGATACCTTAATTAAACCGTTTTAGACTGTTCTAGGCTGTTCTGAAAAGATACTGTATTTTTAATAAGTACATGTAATATGGGATATCGATTTCAATTTCAAGCAATCATGTAATAAACTGTACTTAAAATACAATAACGAACATTTTATTTGTTCCACTTGCCATGGAGTTTAATTAGTTTAATTGAGGGTCTGAATGACATTCAACCCATGCCTTCCTTGTCTGGTCAAAACAAGAGCCATCGCCTACCGAGCGTTTACATGAAAAAGGTACCACTTATAATAAAGGTCTGTTGAAGGAAGAAATCTCACCAATGATACACAAATCAGAGTGGTTGAACAGGACTGAACAGCAACACTTAGAAATTTGAGCAAAAGGGGAAAAGTTCTCTTCTCGTCCCTTGGTAAGAATTTCCCATTTGGATAATGCTTTCTCGAAAATTCTTGAACTGAAAGAGAGCCCAGTAGAAAGTTAACAACAGCAGCTGAAGACAAGAACAGCTAAAAAAAAATGGGAAAAGTCTAAAGAGGTTGGGTTCAACTTTTCTGTACGCCCGTGGATAAAAAGTCACAAAACGGGATGCTGGTGCAAAGAAAGGTATGCTCTCATGTTTCATTTTGAGTAATTTCGACTCATAACTGACCAGAAAATGTCCAAAAAATACGCAGAAAAATGAGCAAACGTTACCGATGTCTTGTGCCGAAAAAATAACACTTTCTTGTAGCTGGTAGATATTAGTCCTTTTAGAGAAATTTTTTATCAAACCAAAGTAATAAAATCATATTTAGCTTTTTAAATTTATATGTGTAAATAGTTCCTCCTGAAGAAGGCCAAAGGCCGAAACGTCGACTGAATTAAACAGCCTGAACACTTAGAAGTTTGTTTCTATGTCATCTTCTTACACTTGTCTACTAATTTACATAGAAGCACCGTATCAAGATTCAAGTTTTAACACCTTCCTTTACAAAAAATGATTTTTTGAGACACCCAAATGGATTTCTGCTACTAAACTTAGGAAACATTGCACAAACGCTAAAGGTAAGGTTTCACGGAAAAACCAAAAACTGCCATGTACTAATTTCGTAATTTTCACTCTTTCTAAACCCTTTTACAATGTTCGATTTGCTTAACATTTCAGTGAAACCCTACCACAGAGAAATTCTTTAAAGCATTTATGTTTTTTATCAGTTTTGGTTTACTTTGCAATTTCTGCCTCAGACCAAGATTAATATTTAATCTAGTATCCACTCAGGAAGTCCAGTACACAAAAAGCAAATACATTCATAAAAGTTTTTTTTTGACAACGATTGCATTGTACATGTATATAACGTTTTTAGAGTTGCAGTCGATGTGATTATTAATAAGTCTGGTTTCACGAGTAGATTGAAATGTATAGCTGGTTAATCCATCAGTTATGTAATTGCATGTAAGACAGTTTTTGTCACATCGAAAAGAACCATGGGGTTGATTATTATTAGTACGTTTACGTAGTTGGGCGCTGACTAGTAAATTGCTAAAGTTGTTAGTACGTCGGAAAGCAATAATAGGTGCAGCTTTGAAAACGTTAGTACAACGGGGAGAAGAGGACAGTATGTTGAAGTGTTTGTGAATAATGGATGATATAGAACGAAGAGCTGGATTATAAGTGATGATGATGACAAGGGTACCCGTTTGGGTTCGTCTGTTTTAGCAGTGTCTTTTGGTGCAAGTGCTTCAGTACGTGTGATGTTGTGAACGCGTTTGATTTCTTGATTAAGGAAAGACAGATTGTATCCACGTTTGTTAAGATAGGATTTAAGTTCATTAGTGCGGAGTGTGAAAGTCTCGTTAGAGGAACAGATACGCCGAAGTCCGAGAGCTAAACTGAATGGAATGGCTCGTTTAGTATGTTTAGGATGACATGAAGAGTGTAACAAGTATTGATGCTTGTCAGTAGGTTTAGTGTAAAGGTTAGTACTGATTCTGTCGTTGTTGAGAGACACGTTAACATTTAGAAAGGGTATGAATGTAAAGGAATAATTACATGTGAATTTAATAGTGGGGTGAATGTTATTAAGATAGGTAGTAAAAGTATGGAGGTCGTCCAAAGAGTGCGTCCAATCGAGTCCAAATAATAAAGATGTCGTCAATGACCTTGCTTTTGTATCATACTGTAAACTAAGGTGAACGTGGGTAAACTAGGGTGAACGTGGGTAAACTAGGGTGAACGTGGGTAAACTAGGGTGAACGTGGGTAAACTAGGGTGAACGTGGGTACACTAGGGTGAACGTGGGTACACTAGGGTGAACGTGGGTACACTAGGGTGAACGTGGGTAAACTAGGGTGAACGTGGGTACACTAGGGTGAACGTGGGTACACTAGGGTGAACGTGGGTACACTAGGGTGAACGTGGATAAACTAGAGTGAACGTGGGTAAACGTGGGTAAACTAGGGTAAACGTGGGTAAACTAGGGTGAACGGGGGTAAACTAGGGTGAACGTGGGTAAACTAGGGTGAACGTGGGTAAACTAGGGTGAACGTGAGTAAACTAGGGTGAACGTAGGAAAACTAGGGTGAACGTGGGTAAACTAGGGTGAACGTAGGAAAACTAGGGTGAACGTGGGTAAACTAGGGTGAACGTGAGTAAACTAGGGTGAACGTAGGAAAACTAGGGTGATCGTTTCCCAAAATTTCTGTTCCCTTTTTTAAAACGTTAAAATCGTTTGGAATCCAACAATAATCTGTGCATGTCTTATGATTTCTTACAAGTTCAAGGTGGTACGATGCTAGAAATTGCTTTTTCTTGTTGTCGCACCGCGATACGATTTCGATAATTTGCTCAACTCTAAATGCGTTCCTTTAAATTAGGAACAGACATTGATAGGTCCACTTGTTCCTATATCTGAACAGCAAGACTAATTTCAGTTCAATGCATACCGATTTTAAGAACGTTGTTTGTTCGAATGTTTTTCAAAATAAGGAAACACTACTTAATGGGACCAAAATATTCCCCAAGAACCGCACGGTTTTTGTCCACCAAAACCAACAATGTGCAAGATACCATTTATAGTGAGAGGCCTTTGATGACAAAAGTTGAAATAACGTTGAATCCGTTAAATCCGTTGTTTCCATCTTAAAAAGGAGTTTATTGTCGATAATGTATTACACCTGATCAGTTCACTAACACTGCAAATTCCAACCGAGATAAACTATCTAATATCAACTGGGAAAGACGGATTGACGGATTTGACGGGGATATGAATACTTAATATATCATATTATAATATATTACGCTTGATCAGTACACTTGCACTGCAAGTTCCATCTAAGATAAACTCTCTAATATAAAATGGGAAAGACGGATTAACGGATTTAACGGGGATGTGAATATTAAATTGTATATATAATATATTTTTTTATATATTACTTCTCTTTGTTACTGTAAGTATCTTTAGGGTAAATATATATATATATATATATTTAATATTCATATCCCCGTTAAATCCGTTAATCCGTCTTGCCCATTTCATATTAGAGAGTTTATCTTAGATGGAACTTGCAGTGCAAGTGAACTGATCAAGCGTAATATATTATATATGATATATTAAGTATTCATATCCCCGTTAAATCCGTCAATCCGTCTTTCCCTTTTGATATTAGATAGTTTATCTCGTTTGGAACTTGCAGTGCTAGTGAACTTATTAAGTGTAATATATTATCTACAACACAAACTTCCTACTAAGACGGAAGCGGTGGATTTAACGGATTCAACCGGAATATGAAAACAAAAATATAAAAGTAGTTCAAGTTAATACTCCTTGTAACTGTAAGAGTCTGTATGTTTCTTAAAGTTTCCTGTTTTACTTTCTTGTCAGTCCCACAGAACAATTTCACGACTAAAGAAATCAATACCCTAACTGCTCCCATCGAGTTTTAGTTATTTCCTGTTTTACTTTCTTTTCAGTCCCACAGAACAAATCAATTCCCTATCTGCTGACTTCGAGTTTTAGTTCTTTCCTGTTTAACTTCCTTGACAGTCCCACCGAACAATTTCAAGACTAGTGAAGTCAATTCCCTATGTGCTCACTTCGAGTTTTATTCTTTCCTTCTTTTTCTTTCTTGTCAGTCCTACTGAACAATTACAAGATTATTGAAATCAATACCCTATCTGCTTACTTCGAAAATCATACACAATAATACGAAAAAGAAAGTAACACAACTGCGAATAGTTGGCAAAAGCGTGTTTCAACTTCAATCATGGACACTTTCTGCTCACTTGTTTTGCACTGAGAACTTTACATGGACATGTGAAATAAGGTTGCGTAACGTTTAAATCAAGCGTTTTGAAGTTAAGATATTAATACCGTTTTCTGTCCAATTGTTTTTGATATAGCTGTGAACAGTTCGCAACACAGCGTATCAAATTATCGCGACGTCTGCTTCAAACTAGTTCACCATTGTGTTCGAAACTGTAGGTCTAATGAAGCTACGGAATATCAAAAGCCGACATGATCACAGGGGGCAATAAAGGACAAAAGCCTGCATCTCTAGGTGTCTTCTTGTATCGTCTCGATTCGATGTAGGTAATTAGGGCAAGAAATCCGCATTTTGACTTTGCTGTCAACCGCTTATATCATGTAAAATTGAACAAGTAGCTCTGGGTGACATGTTTTTAATGAACTTTCTCTTCAACTAGTTTCATTCACGAATGATCGCAATGAGTGTGTATTCTGCACAAAGAGGTTGTTTATCAATATTCATCCGATACACAATACCCGCCGATTGCTAAATACATACAGGTCAAATGGCGTGAAAATGCATCTTTTGGCGTCTATAAAAATGCATCTTTCAATTATATAAATGAATACACATCGCCTATTGTTAAATTTAATTGTTTAATTTAATTGTTTAATTGTAACTATTGTTTAATTTAATTGTTTAATTGTAACTATTGTTTAACAATTACATACATGCAAGGAACTTTCAATGTCAACTAGACAAGTTTACGACTTATATTCTCAAAAAGAGTTCAGTAAAAACCAACAATAAGGGTTCAGTTTTGTTTTTTTGAAAAAAACTAAGTGTCTTGCGCGTTGCACATGGCCAGGATGGAACTGGATTGTATCTTGAAAAAATTGGCCAATATCTTGAAAAAAATTGGCCAATTTTTTCAAGTTTGTCGCTTCTCTCTTGGAAAACTCGCAAAAACTCTGATTATGGTTTATTCTCTCTTTGAGAATTCACTTGATATCTTCTTCTTAGTTTTCTACAAGCATTTCATGCACGATAAAAGTACTTAGTTTTAATTTGGAGCAGTTTTGACCCCAAAAAACTCAAAATCACCACGACATAGCTCCTTTAAGCTGGGCGAATCTTTCAATCAGTTATATAAAGAATACACATCGTTTATCAAAACTATTGTTCAACAATTCCATGCATGCAAAGAACTTTCAATGTCAACTGGATACGTTTGGTACTTATATTATCAAGAAGAGTTCAAGTTAGTCTGCGCCATATCATTGCGTTTCGCGCATTGTATTGGCTTGCTAGAGAGCTCGAGTTCTGTCCAATTCATAACATTTTCCCCTCGCGACAAAGCAAATGTCTGCGCCGATGGTCGATCCACTTAGTTGTGGCATGATTTCGAATGTGATCCAAATCTTCTGGCAGCACGACTCAGCAGAGAGTTTGCTGTCCTTCCGGTTTGAAAATGAAATTCGGGGTCTCTTAGAATCGCTTGCCATTGCCCGTAGCCGTGTCGTTCAAGTCCCGTTTTTAGATATTGGTCCTCCTCGGGGGTGAACAACATTTGTTTTCGTCGCGCGCCAATTTCAGTAACTTTGGACGCGTGTTCTCTCTTTAGTCTTGGAACCCTTCGTAAAGGCGTAGGCGGCGGTGGTGTTTTGGGGCTCGTTTCGACTTCCTCGGTAGAAGACATGTCGCCTTTAACGTCATCGTCCTGCTCTTGGGAAGACGTTGATTTGTCCGAAAGCCTTGAGCGCACGTCCATTTCTAACTCCGATCCCTTGTCGCCGTGCAATCTTTCCAGGAATTCGTGCGCTTTTGTAGCGACCTCGCGCGATCGTTGTTTTTGATAGTGAACTCTCGCCACGACAGAGCTGTGTTTCTGGTCCTCGGAGATTGCGCTTTGCGCGCTACTGCTGAGATGTTTGGAGCTCGCAGTTTCAACTATTTGTCGATAGCGAGTCGGGTGAACGTACTTGCCAGTTGCGTCGAAAACTAACTTGCTCATCAGTTCTCCCAGCTTGTTTTGCTGTCCCCCGTTTCTCGTTACTAAAACATAATCGCAGGTCGGCTTGAGAAGAGGGCGAATGTGATTGATGTATCCATCCAACACTTGCACGCTAGTGTCAGTCAGGAATAGAGAATCGAAGCCGTATTTGCCCGCTGTTTTGAACATTTTCTGATCGATAAACCCGCCGTTCGTCTTGGCTTTGTTCACCATCTCGACGGTCAAATACTGATATGTCATTGGGCGCGATCCTTTGACCTTGATAAACAAATACACAGCGAGGAATTTGGTAGCAAACGATAAGTCCAACGGGGATACCGTACCCTGTTTCTCCTTGCACGCGTTCAGCACGCCCTCGTAGCGCGGCAAGAAACGCGCCACGACTTCCAATAGCTCCTCTAGCGTTGCCCAATGTCCCTTGGCTTCTAAGGCGTCGATATCGAGTTCGCTTGTCCACTGCAATCGCATCATTTTGGAGACGGTTTTGCGCACCCTTTTCAAGTACATTTCTGTTGAAGACAGCCCTCTCAAAATGGAGTCCGATGCGCCGTTCACTTTTCGAAAGTCTCCTAGTTCTGCAATGGCGTCCAAGTAGCCCAGACGTCCTGCGTGCCCAAGCTTCCAATCGTCTTGCATCGTGTCGACAAATTTAAATAGGAGATTAGGAGAACATAAACTAAAGTCGACGATGTCAAAAGTGAGCTCCTCTTCGTCTTCGCAACAGAATTTCAGAAATTTCAAACACTTGCTGACAATTTGTTGTGCTTGGCGATCGCTTTTACAGCCGCCGCCACTGCCGGTTAGCCAGGATAAAAAATCTCGAGCAATATCGCTTGACATGTCAAAAGACGCAACTGTCCTGATTTTACGTCGAGTCTTCTGATCGGCGTCGGTTTCATTTTCGTTGCCCAAACACGCTGCTTCAATCTGAGTGCTGTTTGGCTTTTCGTCGAAATGAAAATACCAACGGTGTTTGTTCTTTACGTGTTTTCTACAGCCTCTTTGCGTGGTAAATCCATCGTGATTGCAGGTTTGAAGTGGACAGTGAAAAAGGCCATCAGAATCATCTTCTTCTAAGTGAAGCCTCTTTGGTTTGGGCGATGCGTTTGCTAACTTTGACCAGTCGATCTCGTCTTCTCGTTTGTTCATCTCTAGCACCAAACTTAGCTGGGAGATTTGAAAGTTTTGTCGGCTCTCGCGCGGTATACTACATATATTAGCCGACTTGTTTATCCTTCCCAAGAGATATTATTCGATGTTTGGCTAAAAAAGCTTTTCCCTTCTCGCATTATCTCTTGCATGTCCCATTGTTCGCACAACACAATAATTAAACAAATTTGTTTTAGGGCCGACACATAACCAAACGGAACAAAAGGACAATTCCGAACTTGCACGGACCTGCATGCCCTAATAACGTGATTAAGCATGTTGCAGGCAAGCCTGACTGACAGAGAAGTGGTTCGTTAGAATGGCAGACTAACATCGGGAACGCGAGGTCCTGATTGCTAACGCTAAATAAGATCCATCGTTCCCGTTACTTAAAGCGGTTAAAACAAAATGGAACGCCAGTTCCTGTTCGATTAAAAGCGCAGCTTATTGTGGTTTAAAAACGGAACAATAGTTCCCATTCAGTTGAAATAGGAACAGTTTGATTAGGAACAAAGTTGTTTCTTTGTGACACTAATAGGAACCTTTTAAACAAAATGGGAACGACAAGCAGTCAATTAGGAACAACACGTTCCTTATTGCGCATCAGAGAAGGCTTAATCGGAACAACTGGTCCTCATTGTCGAGGTCAACAGCGTAATATGCTAGTTAACGGGAACAAAGTGTTCCTTATTGGGTTAAGTGGGCAGTCAAATTAGGAACATTTGTTCTCCTTTCTCTCAAAAGGGAACAGATAGAAAAATCGGAACAACCCAAAAAGGACCTTTTGTTCCTAAGCAGATGATAACGGAACCAGTTGTTCCTTTTCACCTCAATAAATTAGGAACTTCGTGTTCCTAAGTACTTCAAATAGGAACCAGTTGTTCCTTTTCACTTACATTAATAGGAACTTTGTGTTCCCAAGTACTACAAAGGGAACCAGTTGTTCCTTTTTTACCTCAATAAATAGGAACTTCGTGTTCCGAAGTACTACAAATAGGAACCAGTTGTTCCTTTTCACCTCAATAAATAGGAACTTCGCGTTCCCAAGTAGTACAAATAGGAACCATTTGTTCCTTTTCACCTGAGTAAATAGGAACATGAAGTTCCTATGTACTACAAATAGGAACCAGTTGTTCCTTTTCACCTGAGTAAATAGGAACACGAAGTTCTTATTTACTACAAATAGGAACCATTTGTTCCTTTTCACCTGAGTAAATAGGAACACGAAGTTCCTATATGTACTACAAATAGGAACCAGTTGTTCCTTTTCACCTACATAAATAGGAACTTCGTGTTCCTAAGTACTACAAATAGGAACCAGTTGTTCCTTTTCACCTGAGTAAATAGGAACACGAAGTTCCCATGTACTACAAAGGGAACCAGTTGTTCCTTTTCACCTCAATAAATAGGAACTTTGTGTTCCTAAGTACTACAAATAGGAACCAGTTGTTCCTTTTCACCTCAATAAATAGGAACTTCGCGTTCCCAAGTAATACAAATAGGAACCATTTGTTCCTTTTTACCTGAGTAAATAGGAACACGAAGTTCCTATGTACTACAAATAGGAACCAATTGTTCCTTTTCACCTACATAAATAGGAACTTTGTGTTCCCAAGTACTACAAATAGGAACCAGTTGTTCCTTTTTAACTAAATAAATAGGAACTTGGTGTTCCCAAGTACTACAAATAGGAACCTTTTGTTCCTTTTCATTAATATAAATAGGAACTTCGTGTTCCCAAGTAATACAAAGGGAACCTTTTGTTCCTTTTCACCTCAATAAATAGGAACTTCGTGTTCCTAAGTACTACAAATAGGAACCAGTTGTTCCTTTTCACCTACATAAATGGGAACTTCGTGTTCCTATGTACTACAAATAGGAACCAGTTGTTCCTTTTCACCTGAGTAAATAGGAACTTCGTGTTCCCAAGTACAACAAAAGGAACAATTTGTTCCGAATTTGCTGATCTTTGTTCCTTTAACGGATTTGCGAAGGAACAAAAGTTCCTTTTTGTACATATTTAATTTGTTCCTAAAGTAATTAAAGGAACAAAAAGCAAAAACTCGCGAACCCATGATTTTTGAAAAACCCATTATACTTTGAGTCGAATCACTTAAAATCCTAAGTTGAAAACGTTTTAATATGAAGAGTAGCCCAATAAGACCTTGCACAAAATACCAAGTTAAAACTTTGTGTTTAAAGCCAAAATTTTTGCTATCATTACTTTTGGGGAATGTATATGAACGTGGGTAAACTAGGGTGAACGTGGGTAAACTAGGGTGAACGTGGGTACACTAGGGTGAACGTGGGTAAACTAGCGTGAACGTGGGTAAACTAGGGTGAACGTGGGTAAACTAGGGTGAACGTGGGTAAACTAGGGTGAACGTGGGTAAACTATGTTGAACGTGGGTAAACTAGGGTGAACGTGGGTAAACTAGCGTGAACGTGGGTAAACTATGGTGAACGTGGGTAAACTAGGGTGAACGTGGGTAAACTAGGGTGAACGTGGATAAACTAGAGTGAACGTGGGTAAACGTGGGTAAACTAGGGTAAACGTGGGTAAACTAGGGTGAACGGGGGTAAACTAGGGTGAACGTGGGTAAACTAGGGTGAACGTGGGTAAACTAGGGTGAACGTAGGAAAACTAGGGTGAACGTGGGTAAACTAGAGTGAACGTGGGTAAACTAGGGTGAACGTGGGTTAACTAGGGTGAACGTGGGTAAACTAGGGTGAACGTGGGTAAACTAGAGTGAACGTGGGTAAACTAGGGTGAACGTGGGTAAACTAGGGTGAACGTGGGTAAACTAGGGTGAACGTGGATAAACTAGAGTGAACGTGGGTAAACGTGGGTAAACTAGAGTGAACGTAGGAAAACTAGGTTGAACGTGGGTAAACTAGAGTGAACGTGGGTAAACTAGGGTGAACGTGAGTAAACTAGGGTGAACGTAGGAAAACTAGGGTGAACGTGGGTAAACTAGAGTGAACGTGGGTAAACTAGGGTGAACGTGGGTAAACTAGGGTGAACGTGGGTAAACTAGGGTGAACGGGGGTAAACTGGAGTGAACGGGGGTAAACTAGGGTGAACGTGGGTAAACTGAGGTGAACGTGGGTAAACTAGGGTGAACGTGGGTAAACTAGGGTGAACGTGAGTAAACTAGGGTGAACGTGGGTAAACTAGGTTGAACGTGGGTAAACTAGAGTGAACGTGGGTAAACTAGGGTGAACGTGGGTAAACTAGGGTGAACGGGGGTAAACTAGAGTGAACGGGAATAAACTAGGGTGAACGTGGGTAAACTGAGGTGAACGTGGGTAAACTAGAGTGAACGTGGGTAAACTAGGGTGAACGTGGGTAAACTAGCGTGAACGTGGGTAAACTAGTTGGTAAACTAGGGTGAACGTGGGTAAACTAGAGTGAACGCGGGTAAACTAGGGTGAACGTGGGTAAACTAGCGTGAACGTGGGTAAACTAGGGTGAACGTGGGTAAACTAGGGTGAACGTGGGTTAACTGGAGTGAACGTAGGTAAACTAGGGTGAACGTGGGTAAACTAGGATGAACGTGCGTAAACTAGGGTGAACTAGGGTGAACGAGGGTAAACTAGAGTGAACGTGAGTAAACTAGAGTGAACGTGGGTAAACTATGGTGAATGTGGGTAAACTAGGGTGAACGTGGGTAAACTAGAGTGAACGTGAGTAAACTAGGGTGAACGAGGGTAAACTATGGTGAATGTGGGTAAACTAGGGTGAACGTGGGTAAACTAGGGTGAATGTAGGTAAACTAGGGTGAACGTGGGGAAACTAGGGTGAATGTAGGTAAACTAGGGTGAATGTGGATAAACTAGTGTGAACGGGGGTAAACTAGGGTGAATGTAGGTAAACTAGAGAGAACGTGGGTAAACTAGAGTGAACGTGGGTAAACTAGAGTGAACGTGGGTAAACTAGAGTGAACGTGGCTAAACTAGAGTGAACGTGGATAAACTAGGGTGAACGAGGGTAAACTAGGGTGAACGAGGGTAAACTAGGGTGAACGTGGGTAAACTAGGGTGAACGTGGGTAAACTAGGGTGAATGTAGGTAAACTAGGGAGAACGTGGGTAAACTAGGGTGAATGTAGGTAAAGTAGGGAGAACATGGGTAAACTAGGGTGAACGTGGGTAAACTAGAGTGAACGTGGGTAAACTAGAGTGAACGTGGGTAAACTAGGGTGAACGTGGGTAAACTAGGGTGAACGTGGGTAAACTAGCGTGAACGTGGGTAAACTATGGTGAACGTGGGTAAACTAGGGTGAACGTGGGTAAACTAGGGTGAACGTGGGTAAACTAGGGTGAACGTGGGTAAACTAGAGTGAACGTGGGTAAACTAGGGTGAACGTGGGTAAACTAGGGTGAACGTGGGTAAACTAGCGTGAACGTGGGTAAACTATGGTGAACGTGGGTAAACTAGGGTGAACGTGGGTAAACTAGGGTGAACGTGGGTAAACTAGGGTGAACGTGGGTAAACTAGGGTGAACGTGGGTAAACTAGAGAGAACGTGTGTAAACTAGAGTGAACGTGGGTAAACTAGAGTGAACGTGGGTAAACTAGAGTGAACGTGGGTAAACTAGAGTGAACGTGGGTAAACTAGAGTGAACGTGGCTAAACTAGAGAGAACGTGGGTAAACTAGAGTGAACGTGGGTAAACTAGAGTGAACGTGGCTAAACTAGAGTGAACGTGGGTAAACTAGGGTGAACGAGGGTAAACTAGGGTGAACGTGGCTAAACTAGAGTGAACGTGGATAAACTAGGGTGAACGAGGGTAAACTGAGGTGAACGTGGGTAAACTAGGGTGAACGTGGGTAAACTAGGGTGAACGTGAGTAAACTAGGGTGAACGTGGGTAAACTAGGTTGAACGTGGGTAAACTAGAGTGAACGTGGGTAAACTAGGGTGAACGTGGGTAAACTAGGGTGAACGGGGGTAAACTAGAGTGAACGGGGGTAAACTAGGGTGAACGTGGGTAAACTGAGGTGAACGTGGGTAAACTAGAGTGAACGTGGGTAAACTAGGGTGAACGTGGGTAAACTAGCGTGAACGTGGATAAATTAGGGTGAACGTGGGTAAACTAAGGTGAACATGGGTAAACTAGCGTGAACGTGGGTAAACTAGGGTGAACGTGGGTTAACTGGGGTGAACGTGGGTAAACTAGAGTGAACGTTGGCAAACTAGGGTGAACGTTGGTAAACTAGGGTGAACGTGGGTAAACTAGAGTGAACGCGGGTAAACTAGGGTGAACGTGGGTAAACTAGCGTGAACGTGGGTAAACTAGGGTGAACGTGGGTAAACTAGGGTGAACGTGGGTTAACTGGAGTGAACGTAGGTAAACTAGGGTGAACGTGGGTAAACTAGGATGAACGTGCGTAAACTAGGGTGAACTAGGGTGAACGAGGGTAAACTAGAGTGAACGTGAGTAAACTAGAGTGAACGTGGGTAAACTATGGTGAATGTGGGTAAACTAGGGTGAACGTGGGTAAACTAGGGTGAATGTAGGTAAACTAGGGTGAACGTGGGTAAACTAGAGTGAACGTGAGTAAACTAGGGTGAACGAGGGTAAACTATGGTGAATGTGGGTAAACTAGGGTGAACGTGGGTAAACTAGGGTGAATGTAGGTAAACTAGGGTGAACGTGGGGAAACTAGGGTGAATGTAGGTAAACTAGGGTGAATGTGGATAAACTAGTGTGAACGGGGGTAAACTAGGGTGAATGTAGGTAAACTAGAGAGAACGTGGGTAAACTAGAGTGAACGTGGGTAAACTAGAGTGAACGTGGGTAAACTAGAGTGAACGTGGCTAAACTAGAGTGAACGTGGATAAACTAGGGTGAACGAGGGTAAACTAGGGTGAACGAGGGTAAACTAGGGTGAACGTGGGTAAACTAGGGTGAACGTGGGTAAACTAGGGTGAATGTAGGTAAACTAGGGAGAACGTGGGTAAACTAGGGTGAACGTGGGTAAACTAGAGTGACCGTGGGTAAACTAGAGTGAACGTGGGTAAACTAGAGTGAACGTGGCTAAACTAGAGTGAACGTGGGTAAACTAGGGTGAACGAGGGTAAACTAGGGTGAACGTGGGTAAACTAGGGTGAACGTGGGTAAACTAGGGTGAATGTAGGTAAAGTAGGGAGAACGTGGGTAAACTAGGGTGAACGTGGGTAAACTAGAGTGAACGTGGGTAAACTAGAGTGAACGTGGGTAAACTAGGGTGAACGTGGGTAAACTAGGGTGAACGTGGGTAAACTAGCGTGAACGTGGGTAAACTATGGTGAACGTGGGTAAACTAGGGTGAACGTGGGTAAACTAGGGTGAACGTGGGTAAACTAGGGTGAACGTGGGTAAACTAGGGTGAACGTGGGTAAACTAGAGAGAACGTGTGTAAACTAGAGTGAACGTGGGTAAACTAGAGTGAACGTGGGTAAACTAGAGTGAACGTGGGTAAACTAGAGTGAACGTGGGTAAACTAGAGTGAACGTGGCTAAACTAGAGAGAACGTGGGTAAACTAGAGTGAACGTGGGTAAACTAGAGTGAACGTGGCTAAACTAGAGTGAACGTGGGTAAACTAGGGTGAACGAGGGTAAACTAGGGTGAACGTGGGTAAACTAGGGTGAACGTGGGCAAACTAGGGTGAATGTAGGTAAACTAGGGAGAACGTGGGTAAACTAGGGTGAACGTGGGTAACCTAGGGTAACTAGGGAGGTAAACTAGGGTGAACTTACATGAAGGCTCTACTTATACTTAATTAGCATTTGGTGATCGCGTATCATGAAAGAATAACCCGTCCGATGCTCGCCGACCGCGGACTGCCATGCAAGGTCGCACGCAAACCTCTGTTAAACTTTCGACACATTTCAGCATTAAGGCGTCTTATTTAAAGGCTATAGCATTTGTCGAATGGTCTTCGGTTTGAAATTAACGGATAGATAAATCTAATCACTGCTTGAGAAGTACTGAATGAACAAACATGTCGGGCCGTTTACATGTAAGCCGTGATCGTGACGGCAGTTATTTGTGTCGTCACGCAATGCAGCTGTTCTTCGGCATTTTAGCGGGGTAGGGGTAGGGCTAAAGAGCTGGAAAACACCGAATTTATGTCTGAAACTCTTGCAGCGGAGAAAAATAAATAGTCTTTTCAGTCACGTTTAGCACATTTAAGCGCTTTCATTCTCCATTGCTCTATTCCAGAAATATTATTCAGTCATCCTTTTTTTCGTATTGTTTTTTTCTTTTTTTTTCTTTTTATCAGAAGGATACTGTCCTCATGAAATGCAAATGGCATCACTAGCTTTTTACCTGATTAAGATCACTGTGGTATTTAGCTAGTTCTGTCCTTTTTTCTTATTGTTTATTTTTATCAGAAGGATACTGTCTTCATGAAACATTATGTGAAAATGGGAAAATCAGTCTAATATTTGCCACATGCACGGCCCCCAAAATATATCAATTTGTACAGTGCAACTAGTGATGTAAACTTTTGTCAAACGTTACACACCGTAACTGATGTTTCCTTTGTCTCTTAATTGACCGAGAGGGAGCCTCAAAAGAGGACTTATTTGGATCGTTTCTACTTGTCAATAATCTTACTGTGAGTTTGGGTTACCTGTGGTTCGTGGGGCCATTTACCTCGCTCGTGAATTCCGTCGATGATATGTACCATAGATGTGCGGGGGGGGGGGGGGGGGGGGGGGGGGGCCGAGGAGCGAGAGGGAGGGGGGGGGGAGTCTCACTGCCCTACTTCAAATTCATGTCATGCCTTAATTCAGAACCATTTGTTGCATTTGTCGGTGTTACAAACTAAGTAAACCGAAGTAGTTTTTTGGCGGTAGCAAAATAATTAGAAACCCGCTCAGATTTTAAAGTTGATAACGAGAGAATATCTAAAAATTGAAGAACTTACTAAGTTTAATACAGTATCGCCAATTGTCGAGAAGAAAAATAAATACTGTTTAAATAATGCAGTTGACAAAAAAGTAAACACTACCTGGTTTTGCTAATTACCTAGTGCCTTCACTTGAAGGCGGCGCTAAAGTGCATGTTTTTGTACATCAAAGATTCGAGTTCAGTTCTAGGTATTACACAAAAATGGAAGGCACTTGTTCGTTTAAGTCCTTTGTTGGTGGTGTTTGTGGTTATGACATTCGCGATCGAAAGCGTGGAACGTAAATTGTCCCTTAACTTTCGCGCACAAAGATGAGAGACTGAGATGAGATCGAACTTATTTTATGTCGAGCAGCGTTGTTTACTAGAAATGTAAAGGAAGCAGTTGTAAACTAAAATTGTCGAATTTAGTTCAGTGGCGCAGATCTAGGGAAGCGGCCCCTTTCCATTCCTTTTTTGGCGAAGAAAAAGACTCAAGGGACCAAACTTTTTTTCAGGACCATTTTCACTCCGGCTCCTCCCACCCCCTCTCCTTATGAGCAAGCTGGATCCGCAACTGGAAATTTATAGTGAAAAAGAGATCACATGCATGATGCTATCCACAGGAAGTCCTGGTATACCCATCTTTCAGGGGCAGCTCCATCAAGTAGAGCACCTCGACTCGTATGGTAAGAAGATAAATTTAGGAAACGAGAAAAAAGCATCCAATATGGAAAGCAAGACTGGGGAGAGGAGTTAAAAATCGTTGCTCGCAAAAGACTATTGCTACCAATTAATATATTTTAGAACATATTGACTAACGAAGAAAATTAAATGGTGCTGAAATATATTTCTAAACAGTTATTTTTTTTTTTTTACTTGCTAAAGTGTTTCAATTTAATTGCCTTATCCGCACCCCTACCCCCTTAAACGCAAACAAAACTGCATTGCGTGACATAACCGAAAAAAGACTGAAAGCAAACGTCCGACATGTTTTGTTTGTACTTCAAAGTAACATTTCAAATCTTTTAGCGCACTACAAAACCGAGGAACGCTCCAAAAGGTGCTTAGCCCTTTGAATAGATGCCGTCATACTGAAAAGTGTCGAAAGTTTAACAAAAATTGGCTGACCCGACCGTTTAATATTACGTTGTTGTCGTCCGACGTTTATCGGACGTTGTAAACAAGACTAAAGGACATACGATGAACGGTGAAAAAAATGCAAGAAAATGATCTCTGGATAAGTCTTCTACAACAAATAAGGTAAGAAAATTTCAAAACATTTTTTCTATGGGCTACTTTAACCTTATTTGTGTTAAGACATTTGGTGGAAAGTGAAATGTTTGTGTGACCGGCAAATTGATTGTTGACCTCGTAAGGTCAAATAACTCTTAATTTAACCAACTTTGAAATGCTCTCGCGTCGCTCTGAATCATTTGCCCAAAGAAATTTTTACGGCAATCTTAAGATCATCTTTATACAAATTAACCAACAGAAACTTAATCCGTTTGAAGGTTTAGCACATGGTGAAAAGTTGTTTTGTTTACGAGGTACTTTTAAAGAAGTAAAATATATGTCTTCGAAATAAAATTATTTTGCAAGCAAAGAACAACAAAATAATTCCCTAAATCACTCTACTAGATAACTAAAGATTGCATAATATGATTTTCATGTTTTAAATGCTGTAGCGTTACTTGTTTTTGCAAGCGAAGCTGTCAAAGCTGTGCAATAATTTTCCACCTCAAATGGCGATTTTAACGGACTTTCGTTTTTTGAATTTTTCTTTTAAATAAAAAGATATTTGGCCGAAAAAAGTATCAAGTGAATTTTGTTATACCTTAATCTATCCAACTTATAAATATGCAAGAAATCTAATTTTTATTACTTGCCAGAAAATTTCAAATTTGTCTGATTTTTACGGACAGGCGCTCTTAAGGGTTTGGCGGGAGATATTTATCAACGGTCGGCCTTTTTTCGTTTAAGTTTTTCTTTTAAATACGTTGGGAAATAAAATGTGATTAAAGGTATCAAGTAATGTTATCAGTTATGGTACCTTTGCCTCGAGGTACAGTGAAACTGCACTTAAAAAGGGAGTAAGTTTTTCACTTTTTTTGGCCACATCTAATTAATATAAACGGTGATTTTTTTTTCGTAGCTGGTGTGGCACAATTTCTGAACTTTTGAAATACAATGTATGTAAAATGTAATTTAAAAGGATCAGAAGAATACACAGAATATGTTAAAGGATACGTTCATCAGATGACTGACTGACTGATTCATCCTGCATAAACTATTTGACATTTAATGTCTCTTGCTTGTGGAGTCAGAATTAGTTTATTAGCCAAGCCGAGTGCGCTTTTTATCCAATGTATATTTAGAAGTAGTCAGTAATGCGTTCATCGCCACATTTTCTACAGAGAACGACAAAATACATGTCTATTCCCGCAAGTTTCAAGACCTACAATCTAACAGGTGGAACCACTCATCTTGAGCCTGACGAGAAAATTGCCGCTGTCCACACCAATGGCGCCATCAACATCACAACCGTCAGAAAAGAGCTGTACGCGGGCTCCGACACCGTGCCTGCCGGAATAACGTCGTCTGGTGGAATGAATATCCTTGGGTTGACTGTGTTTTCCATCGTGTTGGGTATTGTGCTAGGGAGACTGCGCGAGAAAGGGAAACCGCTGGTTGAGTTCTTTTCTGCTTTAAACGAAGCGATTATGCGGATTGTTATTATTATTATGTGGTGAGTTGCAAGACTATAAATAGTGGAGGAGTTTGGAGACTTGCCACAGGTAAGGTTTAATTAGGGGGCATTAGATCACCCCTTTTCCCCAATCAAACACTTCGGTATTTGAATTTGTCGAAAAACAAAATTCGCTCAAATTTAGCACCATGTGGGTAGAATTATAGTTGAGATGCCCCACTGATCGAGGCCTCACAAAGCGTCACCTTTCTTACTTTTCTAGACTAGACCAACAAGTAAGTGATTTTCAAGTTTTCAACGTTTTTATTCACTTGTTTACGGTCATATCGTTTGTAGAGAATTTGAAATGACTCGTTACTAATGCGGCTAGGAGGTCTTGTAGTAAAATGACCACCGAGAAGCATGTTCCTCATTATACGAAAACATGTACCTTGTGGAAAATGTCCGAGTTATGCCCGGGAGGATGATCGTCCTTGGACCTGACTGATACCTTTTTTCTTTTATAGGCTTTCTCCTATTGGAGTGTGTAGTTTGGTCGCAACCAAAATACCTGGTATGGATGACATGTTAAAAGCAACAGAAAAGTTAGGACTGTTTATTGTGACTGTCATTAGTGGTTTGATCATCCATGCCCTTGTCGTGTTGCCGCTCGTGTTCTTTGTTGTAACTCGAAAGAATCCTTTTACATTTATGAAAGGTTTGACTGACGCCTTGATGACAGCCTTTGGCATTTCCTCTAGGTTTGTATAGTGAGCATATTATTATACCATAAAGTTTCTTTCAGATTTAGCAGCCTTTTATTACCATTTTAGTTATTTGTGGTAGCGTGGATTACATTCAGACATACATACATACATTAGAGTGTAGGTCGACACCATCTTTCTCTCTTCGAGAATGAGTGAAATCCATATATAGATTCCCGGTATGCGCTGTCGTCACATGTCATTGAAGCGAACCATTAACCTTTGTACACACAGGCGAATCTTTGCGACGTGATTGTTTGAATTTTGTTTAATTAGCATACGAATATACCTAGAGACGGCATCGTGCTCAATGCCAGTAGGCCATTTCCGAGTTGCCTTTAGTCTCTCTATCAAAGCGAGGCTAGGTGCGAAACCTTTCATATGAAAATGAGTTTTCATATACATGCAAATAAGTTTTATTTGCATGTGAATGAAAACTCATTTTCATATGAAAGGTTTCGCACCTAGCCTCGCTTTGATAGAGAGGTTAAAGGCAACTCGGAAATGGCCTATTGACTTCAAAAGTTGAAAGAGTTTGTTAAACTTAGCAGTCTACGCAATTTTTAATTCTTTGCATGTAATGTTTCAGTAAATTATCAGCTATTAAAAAGATGCGAAGTTGCTGGGTGGCAAAAGCGTTAATGACCCATAAATTCTTTGTAAATGTTTTGTAAAAGAGTTTTTGAACAGCATTGCACAAAGAGTTTAGTTTATATCTTTCAATAGTCGGAGGTGATTTTTTGGGTAGCTCAATAAGAGAATGAGGCACATAATATGCTAATGAGGCAATAATTTTAAACAAAGATTCACCTTTTGGTTTGACAAAGGGGGTTAGGTGTGATTTATATAATTAAAACGGAGGAGCTATGTTATTGGTGGAAACATGTTAACACGAAAAACATGAATAAGTCAATTGAAGGAGGAACTTTCTTTGATGATTTTTTATGTGTCCTCGTTGATGTTCGCGAAAATGGTCATCCAGTCTTTTTTCCATGCTTTTGATATTTGGATGTTGTTACTATGCTTTTTGAAGTTTGGAATCATTTCTGAATTTTTCCGAAGTTTGCCGAAGACTCCCAACAATTTACCAATGATTGTCCGAAGGTCATTTGAACGTTTTCGGTCATTATTCGAAAAATACCGAAAATTGCTGAAGATTACCGAAGACTTCCGATGATTTCCGAGGAAGATACAAAGCTGTTTCGATGATAGCCGACCTATATTTCCAGTGCAGACCACTAGCTAGCTCAATTTTTGACGTGGAGAAAATTACTGTTGAATGCAACCCGTGGGATACCGCAGAATATGAAACAGCGTTCCAGCCTTCTGATTGGCTGTATCCTTCACTGCATGGGATAAATCGTTTAGCATAAAATACAACTTAGGCAGTAGATAACATTTGCGAACGTGCATGTAAAACGATCGTCAACTTTGTTTCATTTGCAGTGCAGCCACACTTCCCACAACAATTCGCTGTGTGGAGGAGAACAACAACATTGATCCTCGCATCAGTCGATTCATGTTACCTCTTGACGCCACAGTGAATATGGATGGTTCAGCATTGTATCGCGCAGTAACAGTTATCTTTGTGGCGCAGCTAAACAATATTCCTCTCAGCCCTGGAAAAATTGTTGTTATCATGTAAGTCAGACAACGTGTATTACACTGTGATTGGTACAGATTTTAGTTCGCCATTATGTCCTCTGATAAACAATGGTTTGACGTTTTAGTATGATCAAAACAGAGTGTGGAATTACGTGTTTATTAGAGGACATATAATGGTAAACTAAAATTTATTCCTTTTTACCATAACAAAATTATTTTACATGGAAGCGAAATGCATAAATGAACTTGAAAAAAGGCAAGTAGCGCAATAAATGGGTTCAATTTTGTTCCACGCATTTAACTGTAGCTTTGTACGTTATACAGGTGATTTCATGACATTATAAAGAGATTCGTTATATCGGAGTTCCACTGTATAGTGTAGGTCACTTGGCGTTTATGTCTCATTTTAATTAGTTATGCCTTGTCGTCTTTAAAATTTGCAAACAAGTTTTAAAATGCATAAAACGGCCCAAACAGATCAGATAAAAATCCTTTGGCAATTTCTCTCTACAGTTTGATATCCGTTGCGCTCGCTATCGGTGCTGCAGGAATCCCAGGCGCAGGGATAATGACTATCATTTCTCTTGAAGCTGTCAATCTCCCCCTGCACGAGATCGGGCTCCTGATGGCGGTGGATTGGTTTCTGTAAGTAGTAACGAATAATTTAACACTTAATTGTCTACAAGCGCATCTAATCATCATCATCATCATCATCATCGCCTTTATTGCCACTTTCACCACAACCACCACAATCGTGATATCTTCAATCACCACCATCAACAACACCACCATCACCACCACCACCACGGATAAACGTTTCGAAATTAGTCCGGAAAAAAGCAGTGACAACTTAAAAGGTCTGATCGTGCAAATTTTGTCGTGGGTCATACACAGATCTAATACAAAGTAAGCACACACCAAATTGTTGTTGCGAATGTGTCCAGGTTGGACTTTAACCATCACCAACAAAAAAAAAATGAAATGCATTGTTTAAAAGATTTTGGTCCCTTTAATTTCTTTGTCCTAGGGATCGGGGTCGGACAACGGTGAATGTCTTAGGAGATGCAATGGGAACTGGGATCGTGAATCACCTGTCACGTGACGATTTAGGAGAACAAGCTATGCCTGCAAAGCAAGACGCAATACCATTAGACCAATGTCGTAAACGGAACAATGGAAACATATTGTTGTATTCCTCTAACGTATGACTATTGTAGAATACAGTGGAATAGCCTGTGTTCCAATTATGGGCATTTTTTAAATGATTTGCTATACAGTAAAGCTGGCCATCAAATGACACTGATGTGGACATTTGTTGTACCTTTAAGAGTTCTGTTTTTACACCATTTTGGTTACTTTCTACTATTTATGGTTTTTCTAGTTAAAGTTAGCCGTCTGGTTAGAAATTGGTCACTTATAAAAATGATAATACAATAATAATCTTTTATGTGCAGGCTCAGCCTCACCGGCATGTAATTATTCAAGTCTCCTTCGTTAGAATGGCAAAATGGCATTCGGAGTACATGCAGGAACGCTAGGACATAGCATTGTGTGTTCGTATTCAAATGTGCACCGTATGAAAATTGCCAAGAAGTTGAAGCATGTGCAGTTCGTGCTTAAAACAAAAGAAATTGAAAAAAATCAGGCTTACATCAAGCACCACCCAAACCTACACTTTAAAGAGTATGTGGCCTATATTATTTATGAGTATGGCCAATTGAAGTACGAAAAAAAAAACGCCAAAAGTACTAGTGGTGCAAGGAAAGAAATATGAA
The DNA here is from genome assembly GCA_024195265.1 of Dendrophyllia cribrosa. Classification (NCBI taxonomy): domain Eukaryota; kingdom Metazoa; phylum Cnidaria; class Anthozoa; order Scleractinia; family Dendrophylliidae; genus Dendrophyllia; species Dendrophyllia cribrosa. The sequence continues at coordinate 23,265,723 of JAJLRJ010000010.1, forward strand.
TTCAAAAGAAAGTTTCAACGCCTGTAATCCAGGCACTGGTATCATATCTTTCTTATTACAATTTTAGGCCTCACGGAATGGGACCCCCTCCCCTTTGCTCCGTAACGCGCCCAAAATTTGAGACATGCGCAGAGTACTTTATCATGTTAATCCGCTGTCTTCCTGGGAACGCAGGCTCGGTTTGTTAATTGCTAACAAAGTGAACAAAGTTGCAACAAGATGTCAGCCAATGGGGCGAAGAAAAATACACAGCAGCCAGTTTACAAGTGACTTTCAACCCAACAAGAAGATTAAAAAAGTTGACTTTCAAGACCCATTACGTGCAAGTGTCGGTGTACAAGTGACCAACAGCGCCGAAACAGTTTTACTCGAGCAAAAAGTAGATAATCCACTTCCATCCTTCCATCCTTGTTACTTCAGTACTTACCCGCTTATAAGAACCTAGAATTTAAGAACCTGTTAGCCCAAAAATATCAATTTAGATCCCCTTTACATAAGAACCTATTTAGCCTGAAATTTGAAACAGGTTCTTATTTTAGAAAATGAACCTTAAAAGGTCTTCAAGCAAAGATAAAAGACATGACTCTCAAAAGTACTGTAGTGAACTTAAACATGTATGTACTATAAAAATCTCTAAATTTGGTATATATACAGTACATACAGTACTGTCCAAAGGCCAGGCCGGTTTTGGCATTAAATTAATATACATGCCGCCCTTCTTCCAGGCACTGGTATCATATCTTTCTTATTAAAATAAGAACCTGTTTAAGAACCTAAATAGCGTAAAACTCCACTAAGCACCATTTATATAGGAACCTGTTTAGGCTAACTTGGAAAAATCTAGGTTCTTATAAGCGGGTAAGTACTGTACTACCTGTTCTAGTTTGCTCTGAACAATCTTTTTATCCAGCTTAGTTGTATATTTGGTGGCAATGGGCACCATAACATGGAAATTAGGAAAGCGAAATCTCGCATTTCGGCATTTGTAACCCTCAGGGAAACTGTCCTTTGATTCGGTGCCTTTGCGTATAGTGTTAGGGTATTATGATAACGTAATAAATATCTCTGACATGACGATAAAAGTATAACTTTAAAGTAAAGCCAAAAACACCTGACACCTGGAACTTCCTGACCTGTATAAACAGTCTTCTCAAGAACAAGGAAGTTAGAATGCAAGCCAGAGTTCACCTATGTTTTGATCAGCGTCTCATGTCTCAGTAGCTTCAACGATATAGCAAACGGTTTCAATGCAACTAATGTCTCATATTTTCTTCCTGTGCTTTGTTTGTTTGCAAACTACATAGTTTGAAGAGTAACTTCAGAATTATTGAGCAAGCACCATGGTTTTGCATACCATTACAACTAGCAACTTTTGAGAGAGACCAGTAGGTCCACAGTTAAAGAAAAGATCATGGGTTTGATTCCCATTAGAGACTCGATATGTCCACAATTATAGCGAAGGAAATATATTTTTCTTTTGTGTTTGTACAGTCACTTACCTCTCGTAGGACAGCCTCGGACAAATCTCCATGCGATGACAGAGGAAGCGTCTTCTTTGGCTGTTATGACACCTGGAACTTCCTGACCTGTATAAACAGTCTTCTCAAGAAAAAGTAAGTTAGAATGCAAGCCAGAGTTCGCCTATGTTATGATCAGCGTCTCTTGACTCAGTAGCTTCACCGGTATAGCAAACGGTTTGAATGCAGCTAAAGTCTCACATTTTCCTCCTGTGCTTTGTTTGGTTGCAAACTTCGTTGTTTGAAGAGTAACTTCAGAATTATTGAGTAAGGACCATAGTTTTGAATACCATTACAACTAGCAACGTTTGAGAGAGAACAGTAGGTCCACAGTTAAAGAAAAGGTCATGGGTTTGATTCGCATTAGAGACTCGATATGTCCACAATTATAGCGAAGGAAATCTATTTTTCTTTTGTGCTTATACAGTCACTTACGTCTTGTAGGATAGCTTCGGGAAAATCTCCATACGATGTCAGAGGAAGCGTGTTTTTTGGTTGTTATGACACCTGGAACTTCCTGACCTGTATAAAAAGTCTTCTCATGAACAAGGAAGTTAGAATGCAAGCCAGAGTTCACCTATGTTTTGATCAGCGTCTCTTGTCTCAGTAGCTTCACCGATATAGCAAACGGTTTCAATGCAACTAATGTCTCATATTTTCCTCCTGTGCTTTGTTTGTTTGCAAACTACATAGTTTGAAGAGTAACTTCAGAATTATTGAGCAAGGACCATGGTTTTGAATACCAGTACAACTAGCAACTTTTGAGAGAGACCAGTAGGTCCACAGTTAAAGAAAAGATCATGGGTTTGATTCCCATTAGAGACTCGATATGTCCACAATTATAGCGAAGGAAATCTATTTTTCTTTTGTGCTTATACAGTCACTTACCTCTCGTAGGACAGCCTCGGGGAAATCTCCATGCGATGACAGAGGAATCGTCTTCCTTGGCTGTTATGGCACCTGGAACTTCCTGACCAGTATAAACAGTATTCTCAAGAACAAGTAAGTTAGAATGCAAGCCAGAGTTCACCTATGTTATGTTCAGCGTCTCTTGTCTCAGTAGCTTCACCGGTATAGCAAACGGTTTCAATGCAACTATAGTCTCACATTTTCCTCCTGTGCTTTGTTTGTTTGCAAACTTCATTGTTTGAAGAGTGACTTCATAATTGTTGAGCAAGGACCATGGTTTTGAATACCATTATAACTTGCAACTTTTGATAGAGAGCAGTAGGTCCACAGTTAAAGAAAAGATCATGGGTTTGATTCAAATTAGAGACTCGATATGTCCACAATTATAGCGAAGGAAATCGATTTTTCTTTTGTGCTTATACTGTCACTTGTGTCTTGTAGGAGAGCCTCGGGCAAATCTCCATACGATGTCACAGGAAGCGTCTTCTTTGGCTGCTATGACACCTGAAACTTCCCGACCTGTAACAACAGCCTTCTCAAGAACAAGGAAGTTAGATTGCAGGCCAGAGTTCACCTATGTTTTGATCAGCGTCTCTTGTCTCAGTAGCTTCACCGATATAGCAAACGGTTTCAATGCAACTAATGTCTCATATTTTCCTCTTGTGCTTTGTTTGTTTGCAAACTACTTAGTTTGAAGAGTAACTTCAGAATTATTGAGCAAGGGCCATGGTTTTGAATGTCATTAAAATTTGCAAATTTTAGTAGTACCCAGTAGGCCCACTGTTAAAGTAAAGATTATGAGTTTGAACTTCATTGCAACCTCAGATTTACTGTTTGTCCTTTGCAACGTTTGGTAGATCCCGGTAGGGTCACTGTTAACAGCAAAGATCATGGGTTTCATTCCCATTAAGGACTCGATATGTCCACAAACATAGCGAAGGAAATCGATTTTTCTTTTGTGCTTATACAGTCACTTACGTCTTGTAGGATAGCTTCGGGCAAATCTCCATACGATGTCAGAGAAAGCGTCTTTTTTGGTTGTTATGACACCTGGAACTCCCCGACCTGTATAAACAGTCTTCTCAAGAACAAGGAAGTTAGAATGCAAGCCAGAATTCACCTATGTTTTGATCAGCGTCTCTTGTCTCAGTAGCTTCACCGATATAGCAAACGGTTTCAATGCAACTAATGTCTCATATTTTCCTCTTGTGCTTTGTTTGTTTGCAAACTACATAGTTTGAAGAGTAACTTCAGAATTATTGAGCAAGGACCATAGTTTTGAATGCCATTAACATTTGCCAATTTTAGTAGTGCCCATTTAGCCCACTGTTAAAGTAAAGATTATGGGTTTGAACTTCATTGCAACCTCAGATTTACTGTTCGTCCTTTGCAACTTTTGGTAGATCCCGGTAGGGTCAGCGTTAACAGCAAAGATCATGGGTTTGATTCCCATTAAGGACTCGATATGTCCACAAATATAGCAAAAGAAAATCGATTTTTCTTTTTTGCTTATACAGTCCCTTACCTCTTGCAGGACAGCCTGGGGCAAATCTCCATACGATGTCACAGGAAGCGTCTTCTTTGGCTGTTATGACACCTGGAACTTCCTGACCTGTATAAACAGTCTTCTCAAGAACAAGGAAGTCAGAATGCAAACAAGAGTTTAGCTATGTTTTGATGAGCGTATCTTTGTCGCAGTAGCTTCACCGATATAGCAAACGGTTTGAATGGAACTAAAGTCTCACATTTTCCTCCTGTGCTTTGTTTGTTTGCAAACTACAATGTTTGAGAAGTAACTTCAGAATTGTTGAGCAAGGTCCATGGTTTTGAATGCCATTACGGATCGTCCTATACAACGTTTGGTAGATCCTGGTAGTGTCACCGTTAACAGCAAAGATCATGGGTTTGGTTCCCATTAAAGACTCGATATGTCCACAATTATAGCGAAGGAAATCGATTTTTCTTTTATGCTTATACAGTCACTTACCTCTTGCAGGACAGCCTGGGGCAAATCTCCATACGATGTCACAGGAAGCGTCTTCTTTGTCTGTTATGACACCTGGAACTTCCTGACCTGTATAAACAGTCTTCTCAAGAACAAGGAAGTTGAAATGCAAACAAGAGTTTAGCTATGTTTTGATGAGCGTTTCTTTGTCGCAGTAGCTTCACCGATATAGCAAACGGTTTGAATGGAACTAAAGTCTCACATTTTCCTCCTGTGCTTTATTTGTTTGCAAGCTACAATGTTTGAGAAGTCCGTAATATTGAGTGAATGGTACATTGTGCTGGAATTTTAAAGAGAATTCATGAAAATTTAAAAACTCGTTTTCGTGGTTTAATAGGTCACGTAGGAAGACGATCCCGGAGTTAAACCAAGGTCGGAAAAATACAGGTTTTTTGTCTATTAGAATATTACTGTTGTTCCAGAGAATCTCGTTTTTAAAATTAAGATTTGTGTCACAGGTTGAGACTTTGAAGTTGCACCAATAGTCTAGAATGGTTCGATAGAATAAGGGTAGGTTTTTAAGATCGAGATTTTTGGTCCTATAGTTGCATTTTGTTAAGAAAGCGAGATTACCATTTTGGCGCAAAATATGATCAGGAATAATTTTCCAAGAGGCGAGCGATTCATCTTGTAATCTGTTGACCTATGCAATCTTCAGTGCTTTTTTCATTATCCTGAAATCACACATTTTTAGACCACCGTGTTTTTTTTTCTCCTATTATTGTACTTCTTTTCACTTTTGCTGGCTTGCCATCCCAGATGAAGTTGAAGGTGAGTTTGTTGATTTCTTGGACGTAATGGTCAGGGACATTAACACCGACGCGGAGTAAATAAGCTTAGATAGACCGAGTGTTTTTACTATGTTAATTTTTCCGTATAACGTAAGATTTCTTTTTTGCCAGGTGTTGAGCATTCTTTCTAAGGATTGTATTTTCTCGTTAAAATTCCGTGTGTCAGCGCTTATTTGGTTGTAAGAGAAGAAAACGCCAAGTGCATTGATTGGTTCCTTTGGCCATTTGAAGCCAAAGGGGGTTTCTTGTTTTTCTTTCCATTTACCTAACCACATAGCTTCGGTTTTCGAGTTGTTAATTTCTAGTCCTGAACAAGCACTAAATTCACTTAAAAGGCTACGAAGGTGTGACACGGATTCACAATCCCTGACAAAAACAGTAGTGTCGTCTGCATACTGGCTTATCTTTATTTCGTGTTTGTTTACTTGCATGCCTTTGATAGTGGGATCTTTCTTTAAATCTCTAGCAAAGAGTTCTATACCTAAAACAAAAATGACACCAGGCAGAGGACAGCCTTGTCTAACACCTCTTTGTAGGGAGAAGAAAGTGGACGCGTGTCCGTTATTTAAAACACAACTGGAAACATCGTTGTAGAAAGTTTTAATCCAATTTAGAATATCAGGGCCGAAATTATAAAGCTTCAACGCCTCAAAAAGATAGTTCCACTCAATAGAATCGAAGGCCGTTTTAAAATCTAAGAATATTGCAATGCCTTTCTGATTTAGTTTCTCGGTAAAGTGCATAATATCTTGAATTAACCTAATATTTTCACCGATGAAGCGGCCTTTTACATAACCAGTTTGGTCCGGGTTGATTAAGAGGCAGTGTCGCTAAAACCGTTCCACTCGATCTCGGAGTCAAAAATAGTTTTGCTTCATATTATTACCATCAATACTACTATCTATCCTTACTACTAGAATGCAGTTGGAATGAGCAGAAAGTTTATTTTACTCCAGTTGTGAGCATTTCAATGCTAGTGTACCGTAAACGACTGAAATATGCAAATTTTGAGTGCCGTGATACAGGTTTTTTTGATGATCGTTTAAAAACACTTCGGGCCACCAACACCTTAACATTTGCACTTATTCCACAGCTTATTACCTCTTTTTATCGCTTCTGTATCATTTAGGTTTTTTCTGATCGTAATCACTGAGAAATGCAAATGTTCAATTTATTAAGTAAACTAAGACACACAAACTGCACGAAATAGCGACTTTTAAACTTCCCAAAATTCTCACATGTGGCACCTAGGCAAGACCTAAATACTCGTTCTGGGCAAAGACTAAGAACTATTTTGTAGAATTATCCAATAAAACTTGTGGCACAATGCGATACTGAGTAATGAGTTTGAACTTAAGTTCGCCATTTTTTGTTGATGTTGTCTTGCGTGACACAAATTTCTATTCCAGACTACTGTCTTGTTGTCGAATTCTTTGTCACTTCATTTATCGATATTTCGGCTTAATTTAAGTAAAATTGAAAACAGATACAATGTAGGTCTTCACACAATAAATCGCTTTTCTTGTGCTTGCTATAGTGGAAAGCTAGGTGAAAATATTTGCCACTCACTTTGCTCCTAACCAGTGTTCTATAAATAATTCTTCCCGTCGAATGACCCCGCGAATGACTTGGCGGTTTCATAAACAGTAAGAGATAATATTTGCCTCTTCAACGTGAGATGCCAGAAAGAATCACTAAGATGAACATAGTTTTGCACATAATTGTGGACCGAGTTCTGGAGGAGAAACGATGAACGATTCACTCCTACAATGGCTTGTGAGCTCTTGTGTGATGTTTTCAAAGTTGCGTTACACTGTATCGCATTTTGTGCATTTTTGCATAAATTAAAAGACAAATTAAAATAAGCATACTGTTTGTAAGATCTGGTGACACAAAATCATTCACACGTTCTTATGCACACTTCAACTTCCCCACATTTACAGATCCTTGGTTTTTCTTACTCTTTTTGATAAGGAAATGACTAAAACCATTGTATTCTGACAGGCAATCAGGATCTCCCCCCTCCCTCCCTGATATCCCCCGCTCTATCAGAAGAAAGAACTGACAAAAAGATTCAAACCCCATGTGATGATTCATGCAAACAGGATATTGCAGTCTTTTTTTATTTTCAGGCCAGTAATTTTTTCCATGTGGTTTATCAGATTGGCGGTCAGTCTTGTATAAGCCTTGTACCCCTGAAAAGGGTGTGTCCTCTTTAAGTGAACTTCAGTGAATTTAGTCATGACCACTTCTTAAAAACAGAACCCCCCGTGGCTTTGTGATCCTGTTTCTAAGCAGTCAAAGGACCACGTTGCAGGACCTGAATTTCTTGAAAGTTTGCTTTTATTAAGATATTCCGTTAGTAAATATATACCCTAAGAGACCCTAAGACTCCCCGTTTTAAAGACAAAGGCTTCTGACTTTGCCCCAACCAGTGGCACGTTGGCTTTAAGACCACTCCTTTGTGGGCACGATCTGACAGACTCAGAGAAAATTGGGTTATCGGAAACGAAAGACTGGCCGGAAATTAAGGAAAAAGAAAGACTTGGAATGGACCGGGGAAGAGCAAAGGCTTTTTTCTCGCTCACTCTTTCTCGGTGCACTGGGCACAAAATAAGTGAAATGTTCATTTACGCACTTCAACTTCGCCACATGTACAGTCCTTGATTTTTCCTTCCCTTCAATTTAAGGAAATGACCAATTACTATTGTGTTCGGACAGGTGATCCGGACAGGAGGGAGAGGGAGGCGGTATTTCGAGCGCGCGCAAAACGCTCTTTTGTGTCAATTTCGTACTTGTTTGGTTTTTCTGGTTGGTCAGTGCCGACTTTGCAAAGTACGAGAGCCCTTACAACTACAGAACAAAACCTTACCAGAATTTTTTTTTAAAAAACCCTCGTGGAGAAAGGAAACGTTTGGCTCTTTTCGAATTCGAAAAGCTATTTTATGTGCAGACTGTTTACCATGGCCAACACCGATTCAATTTTTGTTGATTTTGAAAGTTAAGCAATAAAATCCTAAGTTGACGAAAAACGTTGCACTGGTTTACGGGCAAAAAACTTCACCGCCACTTGAAAAAAGCAGAATTTAAATATTGCTTTTTGGCCCGTAAAGTGTTCGGGAATTTTGAGAAACGCACATCTGGATTTTATCCGAGTTGGAAAGACAGTTCAAAAAAGGTCTTGATGATAAGACCAATGCCAGTTTTATGCGCACTAAGGTATTACCGTCAGTTCATAACGCGTGAAACGTTTTTTTTTTTAGCATTTGAGACATGGAGAGGCTGACTTAGTTTCTATGAAACGTGATCTCTACCCCCGTCCCCTCCATACTCCCCCTCCTAGCATGTGTAATTCAAGGAATGAAAGGCTGTTTGAGATCGAGGAGCGACGGGTTTCTTTTCACGTTTCTCTTCGCGGACAAGATGCTTCATCAATGGATCAAGCTTCACAGCAAGGAGCAGGTGAAAATCAAGATATTGAAGCCCTTATTCCGTTATTCCGGAATCTGATCTCTGCATTTTATTTTTATCCCACGACGGAATCGGACGCAACTACTATAGTTTTGACGTCTATGATCTTTGTGACTATTATAAGAGTGGAAAAATAGACATCTTCAATGTTTCAATAGTCAACACAATCCTCCGTCATTTTGAAGTAATTTTCTAGCAAAGGATGGAAAGGCGGACCTGATAAGTCTACTAAAAGAAGTAATTAAGAAATAACCCTTAACCAAACATCAAATACCAGATTATTTATGTGCTGGAAACTGTAAATACAAAAGACATGGCACTATTTTGGCACAATTCCCTTTTAAAAGAAGATCGTGTGACCCAAAAACACGCTAAGGAATGTGTTATGCTCATCAGTCAAGTGCAAACGCCTAGACTGTACATTATGTAGACAAGCAAAGAGGAATACCTTACCTACCCGGAAAGGACATAGAAGAGGGGGTGGAGTGGGGGGGGGGGGGGGGGTGGGTGGGTTGTACTATTTTTTCAAGAGTATTTTTTTCAGCATATTCTGTCTTTAGTGGCTGTTTGTTTATTCTTGAGACACATTACGGCAAGGTTTGGTTTGAATCGGTTGCTATGGTAAAGGTATATGACGTCATACATGTAAGTCACGTGAGATAAAAATATAACATGCTACCATAAAGCAGCATAATTATATCATATTTTAAAACTCTAGCATAAAAAATCTTGAATTTCCGCACTGTTCCGATGAATTTGAATTTTTAATAAAATCTAAGATGGCGGCCAAGATAAATGACATCGCAGATCTCCTGTAGGACCATAACTCATAATATTTACCATCACAGGCTAGCTATTAATGTGCGATTATCGGAGGCGAATCGAAGAGAGGAGGCCAAGTGTAGTATTCAAGGATGTTTAATAGCAGATGAATATTACAGGATCAACTAAGGTCAACTAAAGTTATTGCACAAAACAATAGGCAATATTACACGAGCGTGGTTACTAAGGAAGAGGATTAAGGGTTAATCCCACAATTAAGGGTGAAATATTTTCAAGATATTGTAACACCCCAAAAACGGAAGAGAGAAATGGATGCAGTTGAGCACCAAGGAAGAGAGGTCGAGAAAACAGCGAAAAAGACTTTTTTTGCGCCCTTGTTCTTCACCCGTCACTTCCTATTCTGCCTTTTTCTTTAATTTCCAGTCTCTATCGTTTCCGATAGCCCAATTTTCTCTGCATCTGTCTGTCTGCCACAAAGGGGTGGTCTTAAGTCAGGGACCTCGCAGCATATTTTCGATTGGGGGGGCTAAATGAAATGCCATAGGCTTTGTAGCGCGCGCCGCAGGCGCTAGCCGTCTAGGGGGGTCCGGGGGCATGCTTCCCCGGAAAATTTTTATAATAAATGCTCCCAGAATGGCTAAAAATGCATCCCAATATACCAGACGCAGTGAATTATTTTATTATTTATCAGGCTAATAAATACCACCAAATTTTAACTACAATAACAAAACATCGAACACAAGGAAAATCCCAATAATTACTTTTTAGCACATTGACAAATCTAAATCAGTAAATTTACCAAAGTTGCGAAAACGGTTTTCATTTCGTTGGACAAATTCATTCGCTACATCTAGAAGCCGAATTTTATCTGTTCTTGCCTTGTGGGTATGCAATAAAGCCACATTATTAAAACGTTGTTGGTTCATGTTCGCACGCAACCACGTTTTCACTCTCCTTGCCATGGAGAACGACCTTTCACCTGTAGCACTTGTTGCAGGATTCACCAACAGGAGTTTACAAATTACAATAACCTCACTTATCATGTGTTTCATGATCTCTCATGGCCGACATACGGTATGCCGCACTGATTACAATGCCGTCTCCGGTGGAATGGTTATCTGAACAGATCCCCACAAGAGTTGTGGGTTTCTGATGTAAGCAAACAAGTTCAACGACTTCTATAACAGAACTTAAGAGAAGACCTACAAGCCATGTCCTACGAACGGCCGCCATATTGCATGTCCTAAAGGAAGAA
>JAJLRJ010000010.1:23276953-23321953 GCA_024195265.1 Dendrophyllia cribrosa
TTCATTAACACCTCCTGTGCTTTATTTGTTTGCAAACTACAATGTTTGATGAGCAACTTCAGAATTGTTGAGCAGGTTCCATGGTTTTGAATACCATTACAAATTGCAACTTTTTATAGAGACCTGTAAGTTATGGGGCGCCAAGTGTAAAATTATTATTTAGACATTTTTCGCTGTTTTTGATGTTATTAAGCAAATCGCACAGATAGCCGTCTTTGTTATTTATAAATCGCAAGCAACGTACCTTTGTTATTTATAAATCGCAACTGTCGTAACTTTGCGATTTATAAATCGCAAACGTAGTAACTTTGCGATTTATAAATCGCAACTGTCGTAACTTTGCGATTTACAAATCGCAAACTTAGTAACTTTGCGATTTATAAATCGCAAACGTAGTAACTTTGCGATTTATAAATCGCAAGCGTAGTATGAGATTTATAAATCGCAAGCGCAGTAACTTTGCGATTTATAAATCGCAAACTTAGTAACTTTGCGATTTATAAATCGCAAACGTAGTAACTTTGCGATTTATAAATCGCAAACTTAGTAACTTTGCGATTTATAAATCGCAAATGTGCGATTTATATTACATCGCAAAGTATCAGGTTGTGTTTGCGGGCTCGAGTCGAGTCAGTGGTATTTTCAAAACAAAGAAGCCGTGTCCTTTTGGCGGGAAGGTCAAGAAAATATGGCGGATAGAGAATCCCTGGCAAGGCGGATCTCCGCAGCCGTGTCCTTGGCCATCACCGAAGCCCTAGCCGGCCAAGGGGAATCACAGCACACACCGGTAAGGACATGTTTCTTGTCGATCAAAACAAATCACTTCATTGGCTTTTTGTTCGTGAAGAACAGCCATGGAAGAACAGTAATTTCGCGATCGGCGATCACTCCCCGGGCGAGCGCTCGACTCAATTTCTTCAAATAATGACTGGTATACTTTAATACTAAATCCATAGAGTGGTTCAGCAGCTGCTAACCAGCAACTGGCACCCAATCCGCCGGCAACTCTAACTCAGGTATGTACATATCGGCATGAAATGTTTGTAATTGCGCCATCGATAGATGACCTTTTATAAAGCGTGATGATTGATTATCCCCGACTCGACGTGAACCGCAAGTGACCCCGCTATGAAAGTAAGGCCGGAGTGGCATGGATTCTGGTCGTTGGATCATTGTTTTAATTTTTATTGTTTCATATTTCAACGACAAATCACTTAAATCACTGAAAAAATACTACCAGCAATGATTGTCCATAACTGGCAGCTGCTCGAACCCGTCATCTTGTCATTTAATCTCATCCCGCGGGCTTCGTATTTCAAGAGACTTTGTTTCCTTTGTTATGCCTTGACGAATCTACGGTTGTATAAAAAGAAAAGGAAGAACGCCAATAAAAAGGGCGAAAAAAATCTTGCTCAGAAAATATGGGTTATTTCCCTTTAATCTGATATGTTTTCGACATATGCCATGGACATTTATTTATTGATAAAGACGGAAATACCACCATCTACAACCCTGTCAAGGTGAACTGGGTGGCATGTTTTGTTAGAACAGAACGCCCTGAACATACAAAAAGAGAAGTGTATTTCTTACAGGTAGACTTTGAAAAACTTTTACTAATTATTAATTAAGCAGTATAAACTATTGGAAAGAAATATAAAAATAGTGATATTGTTTTTCCAACACAGGCGCAGGCGCCCCGATTCCCTTTGCCTTCTGCCCTTTCTAGTGTTGCAGCGCTGCCCCCGGCCAAACGGCGAAGAACCCCGGCCATTGTTAAAAAAAAGATTTACAGCAAGACCGTTGTATGCATATGATGCCCGATTTAGGGTGTTAGCTCTATTGTACATTGTACACATTCATTGTATTAGGTAAAATTATGTATTCTAATATATTCTATGGTATTGTATTCTATTGTATTGTCGTTCTTTTGTGCTCTAATATTCTATTGTTTTAACAAAAGAATAAGTGTTACCCCTAAATCGCGCATGGTATAGTTGTATGCATGCCACCAAGTCGTATAATGTCCACCATCCCTATCCCAAGGGGGGATTCCAGAGCCACATTACAGGAGGCTGGACTTGTGGGAAAAGTCACTATAGACTCTTCTTGGAGAGCACGGGAAATAGAAAGGGAGATAACAAGTCTCTTTGGACCGAGTTTTGGGGTCGTAGACGAAGAACTTCTTCAATTCCAGTACCTCAGGTAAGACCGTGAATGAACATGGGCCATTTCTTGGTGATGCGGAGGTTGGATACCATCAATTGACGTAAAACAAAATATCCACATCATAATAAACCGACATACCTAAACCCAATAGCCAACCAACGATTGTTTCCGCAACACCAATTGTTGCTAGGTGTTAGGATAACGAGTTTAATCTACTCAAAATTAGCTTGCAATATTATGAGAGCATTCATGTATTTTTGATTAATTCATTTATCTTGCGAAAAGACATCTCCCACAATGTATCGACCTGCATTACATTCCTTTGTCGGAAAGTCCATCTGCGAATCAATTCTAGGCTAACAACGAACTCAACGAAATGCCATGCCTTTTGAAATCTCCTTTATCTCCTCCGGATTCTGATTGACTATTGCCAGACTCACTTAGCTCATCAAACAATCTATTTTTTGGAAAGAGCAATCACCGACCGTACTCGGATCCCGGTGCATGATTGGGGTCTAGAACAAGGCTTTCGGCGCTGATTCGCATACGGTCTTAACCGAGGGTTGAATTACGTTAATTTTTAATCTTTAATTTTTAATCTTTAATCACTATACTCCTAAAACAGTAATGACTATACTAGGAGGGCTAAAAATACATATGTACATACATTGAATGTTATAACACGTTTACTTTGCTTTCTTAATAGCACTCTGCCAGGAACAAAGAGACTTTTCGTTCCAAAAACTTCCAGCTCCTTCGTCTGGGATGCGAGCCAGGTCTTGTCTATATGTGCCAGGGACACCATGTATATTATGTCAAAGGTGGAACCCTTACATTCGCTGTTTAAGAACGATAAAACGGTAAATATAACACAACAGTGGTTAATCTAAGATTACTTATTGCCTCTTCGATGAGCTCTTCGAATAAAAGAGAGTGGTGAATAAAAGGTGAAAGTATAACGAAGACAAGGAATGCCCTGTACGATACTTATATTTTGTTTTATCGGCTTTAACAGTTTTTCCTGGTCAGTGAATACAGTTTCAAGGGAAAAGACTACAATACAAATATCCTTGTAACAACTTCTCCTCATCTATCCTACTATAGTGCAACTCTGACCATGAATCTGAAGACGACAGCATTCTATACCAGCCAGTCTTTAACCGCCCAAACGACAACCAGCATCAGACAAACAACCCTCCACCTGTCGGCGATCAGTCAGAAGACAGACAGGCAAACAGTCCACCAGAAGAGACACAGCCGCAAACGTCAACTAATCACGATTTATTCCGGTAAAATTGTTGTTACTGATTATTGAATAACACGTTGGAATAACACATTTAGACAATAACTATTTTGGCCCTTTAGCTATTAAAATATATAATTGGCGTCTTTCGTTTGTGTTGTACAGGGCGTATGTCTCGCTGATGGATGAGGACATCACTCTGGTCACCGATGATGACGACGACGACGATAACGATGAAGGCTCGCCGAATGAAGATAGTTCTGTAACGAGGTGCATTGAATTTCAGACCGCTGACAATTGTTAGAACATCATTTCTGAGTGTATCTAAACCATGATTGTTGTTACTGAACGCGATCATGTTGACTTTTTTATTTTAATTTCTGATTGATAGGGTCCGTGTTCTTTCTGCATGAAGTCACATCAGGAAACTTACGAACCACGACATGCTGTCTTTAATAGGGAGCGTATGCAGTCACGACGACGACGGCAACGAGGACGTCACAAAACAATAGGTTTAAAATTAGCAAAACAATGCGTTTTACATTTTGGTACATTTCTTTGTCGTCCTCTGCAAAACAACAACGTGAAATGACCAGATTCAAGGTTTTATGGAGAACGTGAGGTCACGGCGGGAAATTTTTTTTTCTCCCTCTGAACTTGAACGACGTCGTCTCTGCGAATTCAGCTCTTAAACAATTCAACCACATTGAACAAATAAAACAAATTGGAAAATTAGCGAGTTCACTTTTCAACTTACGTTTTCTCTCGCGTTGCCGTCGTAGCTGCTTAAGTTCCCTAATGACGTCGTCAAAGGCCGTGGTCGGTTTTACGTCGTCGTCAACCTGAGTTTTTTTTCTTTAGCGCGGTTCTCTGACTTCGCTATAATTGCATTATCACTTGGTTATATTTTAGAAGACACAGAACTGAAAACAGACACAACTGACAAGCCAAACAATATATTCATGCAACACGATTCTTGATCTTCAGATGCAAATCATTTCCTCCCGTTCAATCACTCCGTGTACACTAGTACATGGCATGTACACGTCAATAGCGGATTTAATTTTAGCTTCTAAAATCTCATACCAGATATGTAAGGGTCTTTTACACTTCTATTCTAGCAATAACAGAACGTTGGCTGATAACATTCAGGAACTTCAAATGAAGGTTGACAGGACTCAAACGACTTTCATAAATGTGCGGAGAGGTGCCATTTGGTCAGACACCTGCCGCCAATTGATGCGAAAAAGGTTTTCTCCGCTTCACCAAATTTCGGTAAAGTTTGCGGACCAGGACGGGAAGAGCGAAGGGGCTGTCGACGTGAGCGGTCCCAAAAGAGAGTTCTTTAGAATGGTGGTAAAGGCCGCCAATGGGGATTCAGGTGTCTTCATTGGACCTGAAGGATGTCGCTCATTACATCCAAATTCAATTGGTATGTGTATCGTTATAGCCTGGAATGAATATCTTATCACATGGTTACTCCATATCCTCTTGACCATAATAAAACCGCGGAAAATTAAACTTATTAAACATGTCTGATCCTGTAAATATTTGTAATTTGTCTCTAGCTCGCGAGAAACACCTATATCGCCTTGTGGGTGTAGTATTGGCATGGTCATTGGCGCATGGAGGGCCTGCTGGTAATTTCTTTAGGACCACTTTGTACGATTCTGTCGCTTATGGACCGAATGTGAAGCCACCACGTTTGGACGATGTTCCAGATCCAGAGTTGAAACAGAAGATTATCCAGGTGAGCTTCATAAATCAACTAATCAGGCTGAAGTATCCTAGTGAAGCGCATTAAGCTAATCCAGGATAAGCGTCTACTTTGAACACAGTTAGATAACTAATCAAATATTATAGATTTATCCAAAAATGTCAAATTAGCTTTTTTAAACACCAGTTTTGACGAGAGAAATGAAACCCTATAGGTCTATTTCAATCATCCTTAATCGCCTTTTGACCAACCGGACCCAGGCCTTTAATGTGAGTCTGATACAGTGAAATATCGCACATTAAACACTCCTATTTATAAATGTCCAAGTATTTCGTTATTGGCCTGGTATGTCTGAAATATTTACACCTCGTACACCTCGCAGTCACTCGATTACTTATTCAAGTAGGCCTGAATGCGAGTCGTCCATTTAACATCAGTACCTCAATTGTTGACGCTCTTTCGGCAGATAATAAATTCGGCAACAATTGAAGAGTTGGCGGGTCATCTCAACGACGAAGCCATTACATCCATCTTGGATGCCCAAGGTGCCAGTACCATACCATCAACTTTAGAAAAAAAATCGTGGTATGGCAAATTAATAATCCGCCACATTCTTGTTGATTCGACGAGATACCTCCTGGAGGACTTAAAGAAGGGTATGCAGACTCTTGGTGTCCTCGAAGCAATACAGAACAGCCCAGAACAGTTCCGCGATGTTTTTACAAACGAAAACATCCGATCACTTGATGCGCAAACAGTGAATCTTCTGTTTAGCATAGAATTTTCGGAACAAGGATCCAACGAAAGACCTAAACAGGAGTTGGCCATGGTGTACTGGAGGGACTATCTCCAAGATTGTGAAAGTAAGTTCCAAAACCTAAATGTATTCCTCTTTCTGTATTCAAACATAAGACAATGTTTTCAATGCTTTTTACAACTGCATACATTTTATTTGTATAAAAAAATTCGCTTTTTACGTCCGCATCATTTTGTATCCCAATCCGACCGATGTGAATTTTTTCTTTGTAGTCCCATGCTCGTGACATGCTGATCAACTTTATTTATTTATGCATGACATGACATGACCAAGTTTAACATTTGCCATTTTTCTCTTTATCAAACTGACAATAAACTGAGTCTAGTTCTATCATAGATTCGTTTGGTTGAAATGAAAATTTCCAATTAAACTTGCCGAGGGATATTTCTTTCTGTTATATTTTCAGGTGGGGACGCCCAAGCTTCTCTAGGAGATGTCCTGGTATTTGCCACAGGTGCGGACGTACCTCCTACTCTAGGATTCGACACCATTCCGACTATCCAGTTTATAGAGAAGCCGTTCCCCACAGCTAACACTTGTGGAACTAGTTTGAGGTTGCCAACAGTTTATAATAACTATGAAGATTTCAAAGAAAGAATGGACTATTCCATTCTAAACTCTCCCTGTTTTGGACAGGCGTAATTTTTTTGGATATGTTTTTAAAAGGCTACTTATAACCTTCGCGAGTGTCCTTCAGATAAAACATCGTACGCGCGAGGTTTTGAACGAAACCATAACAAACTATAATTATGTCATTATAAAGCTTATCAAGTGTATGATTTGGAAATAATTATAAATTGAGTAAATTTTTCGTCAATAAGCAACGAGAATCGATAAACGCCAACATCAACAAGGGTCATTCAACGGAATTAATGGTATATTAGTGTTAATCACAAAGGGTCAGTCGACGAAAGGGTGTCAGGCTTTTTCGATATTCTCAATGGTTGTTTTTTCATATGGGCTGTCAAGTTTGAGTAGCAAATAATTTACAATGCGTGTTTCGTTAAAAGACGCCACGGGATAAATATTTTAAATATTATAAAAAATCACTATATAGTCACTATCCAAGGAAAGTTTTGGCCGAATCTGACACAAATCCAGCAATTCTATTTACCGTATTAATTCAATTGAATGATACTCGGTTGACAACCGTCTCACATTTTCTCAATGGGTAATACCCGATATTTCGCAAGTGAGTACACGGGTATCACCCATGAGAAATGATCATCTGTACCATCTGAGAAGTTTATATTCAAGTGAAAAATGGAAATTATAAAGTCCTCACCGAGAATCGGGTACTACCCATTGAGACGGGTGCGGTTGACGCTCGGTTGTTTTAGCATTTTTCGGCGCCTGTCGCGTAATGAAACAATATTCACTCAAAATGAAGCTTATTAAAAATATTTTAATAAGCTTCAGCCAATATTTGAGAAACATTTCCTCCGTGTGATCAGTCTCTCCCAAGTTGCTTTAGGGTAAGGATACTGTTAATTGAGTTGAGTTTTGCTTGTTCGACACTGAGATCCTAAAGCCCCCGACACACTAGGCGATTTTATACGCCCGTCGCTATTAGTGATATGACGTTATGGTTACATGGTGCAATGGTATTTACGGCACCGCAATCCTGGAACAATAAAACCACCGTATAAAATTTCCGTCCGAATGGGTTTAATTCTAAGTGTCCAATGTCTCCAGACTTTCAAGAGGTTCAACCTCTTCCTTTCGTATCTATCATAACACTATGGAAAAAATGTATTATTAAAGATGCAACATCGTATTCAGCAAACTTCCAATAAATGTTACAATTAGAATATAAGAAAAAATGAGAATCCATACAATTATGAAAAACGAAAACTGACAGGCATAGAGGCCTTTCAAAATTGTTTTTTTTCCTCTGGCATTTCACCTTCGTTCGACATTTCGTCCCTGAGACGTTGGTCACTCAATTTTGCATTGCCCTTCCAACGAATTCTACAGTGCGGCGATAGAGGTCCGTACACCTGGCAGGCGAGAGGGGATCGACGACACGTTGTAGCTGCAAGAAAGAGGCGTCGTCGAGGGGATTTGGCGTATCAGGAACGTGCACATGTGGTAGTGTTTGACTCGACATCAAGTCTTGAACATTTACACCGCGCCATGCAACATCGGCAGCAGTGCCACCTTGAAATGCTGTGAGGTGCAGATTCACCCAAAATAATTGCGCTGGTGAATTGTTTCCTTCAGTGGAGATAGTGTGATTGTTGTGGGCATCAATAAATTCGGATAGTCTTTTATTTATTCTCGGTAAGTAAACATAGTGTAAACAGAACATATCTGTATCGTTTAAAGGATCTAAAATCCCTTGCCTCTCAAGATCGTAAAATTCCTCCTTAAAACCAATAAATTATTGTTCGTTGACGGCTCGGTTATGACGTTCGATGCGCTGGTTATGCACCGAACTCCCAACGATAACTGACCTGGCATCCTCTCCCCAGGCATGTTCATGTCGTGCCATACATCTACATTCTCCCCGCCGTGATCGGTTCTAACTCTAAAGGGACGCCCATACTTAGGTAGTGCTTCCTGGTACAGGGCCAGTACAGTAGATGCTCTGTTATTAGTGGAACACTTACCAAATACAACCAGGCGACTGAAGCCGTCGACAGCGTGGTGGAGAACCATTCTCCAACGGATAAGTTTATGGTTACCATCTATGTGCCAAATATAATTTGGGCATGGTACCGAATACACCCTTCGTCGAATAGGGGGTCTCATTCTCGTCGTTGCACCAATCGGATCGATCTGATGTATCGTGGAACGCAATCGGTCGCGCTGTATATGAACACCTTGTGCTCTTAAATGGCCTTGAACCATTACTTCTCCAGCGCGCGGATGATGCTCTTTTATAGAAGCCACAACCGATTGCAATTGATCATCAGATAAGTCTGAAAATTTGCTGTAATCTATTTGGAATTCCCTTATGGTTTTGTAGATCACCGGTCGGGATACATAAAAGAAATTTGCGATTTCAGAAACAGGCACTTTTAGACGCAGAAGGTTTTCCAGAAGGTCCCTGGAGACGGTTTTACGTGGTCTTCCGGATCTTCTTGCATAACTAAAAATAAAAATAAATATGTTTACATTACTAATAGGCGATACACAGAAGAAGCTGTTGGAAGACATTAACAGGCTCACTTTTCTCTGGCATGAACAGACAAATTGCGTGATACAGATTGCTACACTTTGTACTGCTAAAGCTTTACCTCAAAATTGCAGGCGACTGTTCGGAATACTCTCCCGTGCCCCCTACTGACAAAGAACGTCCCGCAGTTTCATCCTAGACGAAAAAAAATTGTAATTAACTGAGGCATGTTTCTAGTGCTATGATTTGTTCCTGCGTTTGATTATTCATCCACTCATCCATCCATCTGAAGCTTGGGTCCATTCCCGGTCAAAGTCCGTTATCTCGATTCCCGAGATCCCCATTCATTTTGTTCTTTTATTTTATCAATTATTAATTAAAGACCCATGTTCACCCAAACGGCATTGCACGCTTGTGTTTTTGTTTTGAAACGGTTCTATTGTTAAATATTCAAGTAAACGATGAAAAGAATATCAAGTAAAACTTCAAGAAACGAAACATAGAGAAAACGTGCGAAATTAAGGTCGATGGAGATGGATTCAGTTTCCTACTTCTTCGATCACTGGCGATTTGAAGAATTTCCGTCTGTGCGAACACGGGTCTTTAACTTCTTATCTATGGATTTATGCAAATGCGAATTTATGTCCTGATTTTGGAAATCTAGTCCGCGTTTGCGAAGTCCAGTCCCTTCCTATATTTCCAATATCACCCAAATAATGTTATTTTTTGGGTCATTGACTGTCTGAGATTTGGAGGTTAGAATATTCGAGGGGTCTGAGTTTTTGGCGTTAAATTGCATCGAGGTACATACCTGAGTTACAGCTGCCGGCGGGTTAAGGGCCAGTTGGTTAACAGCAGCAGAACTACTCTACGGATTCAGAAACATAAAAAGGTAAATGATTAACCGAATGTACATGCGACGATCTGCCGTGATTCGCCGACTGTTGTTGTATTGACGAACAAGAAGCAAAGAGCAAGGATTGTTTGAATAAAATTAGTAACCACCAAAATATGTCCTTACCGGTATGTGCAGTGCTTCTCCTTGGGCGGCTAGGGTCTCAGTAATCTCAGTAATGGCTCTTGATGCGGCGATGGACAGCCGCCTTGCCAGGGATTCTCTATCCGCCATATTTTCTTTACCTTCCCGCCAAAAGGACACGGCTTCTTTGTTTTGAAAATACCACTGACTCGACTCGAGCCCGCAAACACAACCTGATACTTTGCGATGTAATATAAATCGCACATTTGCGATTTATAAATCGCAAAGTTACTAAGTTTGCGATTTATAAATCGCAAAGTTACTACGTTTGCGGTTTATAAATCGCAAAGTTACTAAGTTTGCGATTTATAAATCGCAAAGTTACTGCGCTTGCGATTTATAAATCGCAAAGTTACTACGTTTGCGATTTATAAATCGCAAAGTTACTAAGTTTGCGATTTGTAAATCGCAAAGTTACGACAGTTGCGATTTATAAATCGCAAAGTTACTACGTTTGCGATTTAAAAATCGCAAAGTTTCGACAGTTGCGATTTATAAATAACAAAGGTACGTTGCTTGCGATTTATAAATAACAAAGACGGCTATCTGTGCGATTTGCTAAATAACATCAAAAACAGCGAAAAATGTCTAAATAATAATTTTACACTTGGCGCCCCATAGTAAGTCCACCGTTAAAGCAAAGATCATGGGTTTCATTCCCAATGAAGACTCGATATGTCCACAATTGTAGCGAAGGAAATCGATTCTTCTTTTATGCTTATACAGTCACTTACCTCCTGTAGGACAGACTCTGGCAAATCTCTATACGATGTCACAGAAATCATCTTGTATGGCTGTTATGGCACCTGGAACTCCCTGACCTAAATAAACAGTCTTCTCAAGAACAAGGAAGTTAGAATGCAAGCCACAGTTTACCTATGTGTTGATCAGAAACTCTTTTCTCAGTAGCTTCACCGATATAGCAAACAGTTTGAATGCAACTAAAGTCACACATTTTCCTCCTGTGCTTTGTTTGTTTGCAAACTACAATGTTTGAAGAGCAACTTCAGAATTGTTGAGCTGGGTCCATGGTTTTGAATACCATTACTGATTGCAAGTTTTGATAGAGACCAGTAGGTGCACCGTTAAAGCAAAGATCATGCGTTTCATTCCCATTAAAGACTGGATATGTCCACAATTATAGCGAAGGAAATCGAATTTTCTTTTATGCTTATACGGTCACTTACCTCTTACAGGACAGCCTTGGGCAAATCTCTATACGATGTCACAGAAATCGTCCTGTTTGGCTGTTATGGCACCTGGAACTTCCTGACCTAAATAAACAGTCTTCTCAAGAACAAGGAAGTTAGAATGCAAGCCACAGTTTACCTATGTGTTGATCAGAATCTCTTTTCTCAGTAGCTTCACCGATATAGCGAACGGTTTGAATGGAACTAAAGTCTCACATTTTCCTCCTGTGCTTTGTTTGTTTGCAAACTACAATGTTTGAAGAGCAACTTCAGAATTGTTGAGCAAGGACCATGGTTTTCAATACCATTACAACTTGCAACTTTTTATAGATACCTGTAAGTCCACCGTTAAAGCAAAGATCATGAGTTTCATTCCCATTGAAGACTCGATATGTCCACAATTGTAGCGAAGGAAATCGATTTTTCTTTTATGCTTATACAGTCACTTACCTCCTGTAGGACAGCCTCTGGAAAATCTCTATACGATCTCACAGAAATCGTCTTGTTTGGCTGTTATGACACCTGAAACTTCCTGACCTAAATAAACAGTCTTCTCAAGAACAAGGAAGTTAGAATGCAAAAAAGAGTTTAGCTATGTTATGAAGAGAGTCTCTTTGTCGCAGTAGCTTCACCGATATAGCAAACTGTTTGAATGCAACTAAAGTCTCACATTTTCCTCCTGTGCTTTGTTAGTTTGAAAACTACATTGTTGGAAGAGTAACTTCAGAATTGTTGAGCAGGGACCATGGTTTTGAAAGCGGTTACTGTTCATCCTTTACAACTTTTGGTAAATCTCGGTATGGTCACCGTTAACAACAGAGATCATGGGTGTGATTCCTATTAAAGACTCAATACGATATGTCCGCAATTATAGGGAAGGAAATCGATTTTTCTTTTAAGCTTATACAGTCACTTACCTCTTGTAGGAAAGCCTCGGGTTAATTTCCATACGATGTCACAGGAAGCGTCTTCCTTGGTTGTTATGACACCTGGAACTTCCTGAACTGTATCAACAGTCTTCTCAAGAACAAGGAAGTTATAATGCAAGCCACAGTTTACCTATGTGTTGATCAGAGTCTCTTTTGTCAGTAGCTTCACCGATATAGCAAACAGTTTGAATGCAACTAAAGTCTCACATTTTCCTCCTGTGCTTTGTTTGTTTGCAAACTACAATGTTTGAAGAGCAACTTCAGAATTGTTGAGCTGGTTCCATGGTTTCGAATACCATTACTAATTGCAAGTTTTGATAGAGACCAGTAGATGCACCGTTAAAGCAAAGATCATGGTTTTCATTCCCATTAAAAACTGGATATGTCCACAATTATAGCGAAGGAAATCGATTTTTCTTTTATGCTTATACAGTCACTTACCTCTTGCAGGACAGCCTTGGGCAAATGTCCACACGATGGCACAGGAAGCGTCTTCTTTGGCTGTTATGACAACTTTTAACTTCCTGACCTAAATAAACAGTCTTCTCAAGAACAAGGAAGTTAAAATGCAAACCAGGGTTTACCTATGTTTTTATGACCGTCTCTTTGTCGCAGTAGCTTTACTGATATAGCAAACGGTTTGATAACAACTGTAGTCTCACATTTTCCTCGTGTGCTTTATTTGTTTGAAAACCACATTGTTAAAAGAGTAACTTCAGAATTGTTGAGCAAGGACCATGGTTTTGAATACCATTACAAATTGCAACTCTTGATATAGAACAGTAGGTGCACCGTTAAAGGAAAGATCATGGGTTACATTCTCATTAAAGACTGGATTTGTCCACAATTATAGGGAAGGAAATCGATTTTTCTTTTATGCTTATACAGTCACTTACCTCTTGCAGGACAGCCTGGGGCAAATCTCCATACGATGTCACAGGAAGCGTCTTCTTTGGCTGTTATGACACCTGGAACTTCCTGACCAAAATAAACAGTCTTCTCAAGAACAAGGAAGTTAGAATGCAAACAAGAGTTTAGCTATGTTCTGAAGAGGGTCTCTTTGTTGCAGTAGCTTCACCGATATAGCAAACGGTTTGATAACAACTATAGTTTCACATTTTCCTCGTGTGCTTTATTTGTTTAAAAACTACATTGTTGAAAGTGTAACTTCAGAATTGATGAGCAAGGACCATGGTTTGGAAAACCATTACAAATTGCAACTTTTGATAGAGACCAGTAGGTGCTCCGTTAAAGCAAAGATCATAGGTTTCATTTCTATTAAAGACATGTCCACAATTATGGGGAATATGTCCACAATTATAGGGGATATGTCCACAATTATAGGGAAGGAAATTGATTTTTCTTTTATGCTTATACAGTCACTTACCTCTTGTAGGACAGCCTCGGGCAAATTTCCATACGATGTCACAGGAAGTGTCTTCGTTTGCTGTTATGACACCTGGAACTTCCTGACCTGTATAAACAGTCTTCTCAAGAACAAGGAAGTTATAATGCAAGCCGCAGTTTACTTATGTGTTGATCAGAGTCTCTTTTCTCAGTAGCTTCACCGATATAGCAAACGGTTTGATAACAACTATAGTTTCACAATTTCCTGGCGTGCTTTATTTGTTTGAAAACTACATTGTTGAAGGAGTAACTTCAGAATTGTTGAGCAATAAGCATCGTTTTGATTACAATTACAAATTGCAACCTTTGATATCGACCAGGAGGTGCACCGTTAAAGCAAAGATCATGGATTACATTTCCGTTAAAGACTGGATATGTCCACAACTATAGCGAAGGAAATCGATTTTTCCTTTATGTTTATACAGTCACTTACCTCTTGCAGGACAGCCTGGGGCAAATCTCTATACGATGTCACAGGAAGCGTCTTCTTTGGCTGTTATGACACCTGGAACTTCCTGACCTAAATAAACAGTCTTCTCAAGAACAAGGAAGTTAGAATGCAAACAAGAGTTTAGCTACGTTTTGAAGAGCGTCTCTTTGTTGCAGTAGCTTCACCGATATAGCAAACGGTTTGATAACAACTATAGTCTCACATTTTCCTCGTGTGCTTTATGTGTTTGAAAACTACATTGTTAAAAGAGTAACTTCAGAATTGTTGAACAAGGACCATGGCTTTGAAAACCATTACAAATTGCAACTTTTGATAGAGACCAGTAGGTGCTCCGTTAAAGCAAAGATCATAGGTTTCATTCCTATTAAAGACTTGATATGTCGACAATTATAGCGAAGGAAATCGATTTTTCTTTTATGCTTATACAGTCGCTTACCTCTTGTAGGACAGCGTCTGGCAAATCTCTATACGATGTCATAGAAGTCGTCCTGTTTGGCTGTTATGACACCTGGAACTTCCTGACCTAAATAAACAGTCTTCTCAAGAACAAGGAAGTTACAATGTAAAAAAGAGTTTAGCTATGTTTTGAAGAGCGTCTCTTTGTCGCAGTAGCTTCACCGATATAGCAAACAGTTTAAATGCAACTAAAGTCACACATTTTCCTCCTGTGCTTAGTTTGTTTGCAAACTACAATGTTAAAAGAGCAACTTCAGAATTGTTGAGCAGGTCTCATGGTTTTGAATACCATTACAAATTTCAGCTTTTTATAGAGAGCTGTAAGTCCAGCGTTAAAGCAAATATCATGGGTTACATTCCCATTAAAGACTGGATATGTCCACAATTATAGCGAAGGAAATCGATTTTTCATTTATGCTTATACAGTCACTTACCTCTTGCAGGACAGCCTGGGGCAAATCTCCATACGATGTCACAGGAAGCGTCTTCTTTGGCTGTTATGACACCTGGAACTTCCTGAGCTGTATAAACAGTCTTCTCAAGAACTAGGAAGTTATAATGCAAGCCACAGTTTACTAATGTGTTGATCAGAGTCTCTTTTCTCAGTAGCTTCACCGATTTAGCAAATGGTGTGAATACAACTAAAGTCTCACATTTTCCTCCTGTGCTTTGTTTGTTTGCAAACTACAATGTTTGAAGAGCAATTTCAGAGTTGTCGAGTAGGTTCCATGGTTTAGAATACCATTACAAATTGCAACTTTTGATAGAGACCAGTAGGTGCTCCGTTAAAGCAAAGATCATAGGTTTCATTCCTATTAAAGCCTTGATATGTCGACAATTATAGCGAAGGAAATCGATTTTTCTTTTATGCTTATACAGCCACTTACCTCTTGTAGGACAGTCTCGGGCAAATTTCCATACGATGTCACAGAAAGCGTCTTGTTTGGCTGTTATGACGCCTGGAACATCCTGACCTGTATAAACTGTCTTCTCAAGAACAAGGAAGTTATAATGCAAGCCACAGTTTACCTATGTGTTGATCAGAGTCTCTTTTTTCAGTAGCTTCACCGATTTAGCAAACGGTGTGAATACAACTAAAGTCTCACATTTTCCTCCTGTGCTTTGTTTGTTTGCAAACTACAATGTTTCAAGAGCAATTTCAGAGTTGTCGAGCAGGTTCCATGATTTAGAATACCATTACAAATTGCAACTTTTGATAGAGACCAGTTGGTGCACCGTTAAAGCAAAGATCATGGGTTTGATTCCCCTTAAAGACTCGATACGATATATCCACAATTATAGCGAAGGAAATCGATTTTTCTTTTAAGCTTATACAGTCACTTACCTCTTGTAGGACAGCCTCGGGCAAATTTCCATACGATGTCACAGGAAGCGTCTTCTTTGGCTGTTATGACACCTGGAACTTCCTGACCTGTATAAACAGTCTTCTCAAGAACAAGGAAGTTATAATGCAAGCCACAGTTTACCTATGTGTTGATCAGAGTCTCTTTTCTGAGTAGCTTCGCCGATATAGCAAACGGTTTGAATGCAACTAAAGTCTCACAGTTTCCTCCTGTGCTTTGTTTGTTTGAAAACTACACTATTGGAAGAGTAACTTCAGAATTGTTGAGCAGGGACCATGATTTTGAGTGCGATTACCGTTCGTCCTTTACAACTTTTATAGATCCCGGTAGGGTCACCGTAAACAACAAAGATCATGGGTTTGATTCCCATTAAAGACTCGATATGTCCACAATTATAGGGAAGGAAATAGATTGTTTTTTTATGCTTATACAGTCACTTACCTCTTGTAGGACAGCCTCGGTCAAATCTCTACACGATGTCACAGGAAGCGTCTTCTTTGGCTGTTATGACACCTGGAACATCCTGACCTGTATAAACAGTCTTCTCAAGAACAAGGAAGTTATAATGCAAGCCACAGTTTACTTATGTGTTGATCAGAGTCTCTTTTCTCAGTAGCTTCACCGATATAGCCAACGGTTTCAATGCAACTAAAGTCTCACATTTTCCTCCTGTGCTTTGATTGTTTGCAAACTACAAGTTTGAAGAGCAACTTCAGAGTTGTTGAGCAGGTTCCTTGGTTTTGAATACCATTACAAATTGCAACTTTTGATAGAGACCAGTAGGTTGACCGTTAAAGCAAAGATCATGGTTTTCATTCCCATTAAAGACTGGATATGTCGACAATTACAGCGCAGGAAATCGATTTTTCTTTTATGTTTATACAGTCACATAACTCTTGCAGGACAGCCTTGGGCAAATATCCATACGATTTCAGAGGAAGCGGCTTCTTTGGCTGTTATGACACCTGGAACTTCCTGACCTGTACAAACAGTGTTCTCAAGAACAAGGAAGTTAGAATGCAAAAAAGAGTTTAGCTATGATTTGAAGAGCGTCTCCTTGTCGCAGTAGCTTCACCGATGTAGCGAACGGTTTGAATGCAACTAAAGTCTCACATTTTCCTGCTGTGCTTTGTTTGTTTGAAAACTACACTGTTGGAAGAGTAACTTCAGAATTGTTGAGCAGGGATCATGGTTTTGAATGCGATTACTGTTCGTCTTTTACAACTTTTGGGAGATCCCGGTAGGGTCACCGTTAACAACAAAGATTATGGGTTTGATTCCCATTAAAGACTCGATATGTCCACAATTATAGCGAAGGTAATCGATTTTTCTTTTACGCTTACACAGTCACTTACCTCTTGTAAGACAGCCTCGGGCAAATTTTTGTACGATGTCACAGGAAACATCTTCTTTGGCTGTTATGACACCAGGAACATCCTGACCTGTATAAACGGTCTTCTCAAAAACAAAGAAGTTAGAATGGAAGCCACAGTTTACCTATGTGTTGATCAGAGTCTCTTTTCTCAGTAGCTTCACCGATATAGCAAACGGTTTGATAACAACTATAGTTTCACAATTTCCTGGCGTGCTTTATTTGTTTGAAAACTACATTGTTGAAGGAGTAACTTCAGAATTGTTGAGCAATAAGCATCGTTTTGATTACAATTACAAATTGCAACCTTTGATATCGACCAGTAGGTGCACCGTTAAAGCAAAGATCATGGGTTACATTTCCGTTAAAGACTGGATATGTCCACAACTATAGCGAAGGAAATCGATTTTTCCTTTATGTTTATACAGTCACTTACCTCTTGCAGGACAGCCTGGGGCAAATCTCTATACGATGTCACAGGAAGCGTCTTCTTTGGCTGTTATGACACCTGGAACTTCCTGACCTAAATAAACAGTCTTCTCAAGAACAAGGAAGTTAGAATGCAAACAAGAGTTTAGCTACGTTTTGAAGAGCGTCTCTTTGTTGCAGTAGCTTCACCGATATAGCAAACGGTTTGATAACAACTATAGTCTCACATTTTCCTCGTGTGCTTTATGTGTTTGAAAACTACATTGTTAAAAGAGTAACTTCAGAATTGTTGAACAAGGACCATGGTTTTGAAAACCATTACAAATTGCAACTTTTGATAGAGACCAGTAGGTGCTCCGTTAAAGCAAAGATCATAGGTTTCATTCCTATTAAAGACTTGATATGTCGACAATTATAGCGAAGGAAATCGATTTTTCTTTTATGCTTATACAGTCGCTTACCTTTTGTAGGACAGCGTCTGGCAAATCTCTATACGATGTCATAGAAGTCGTCCTGTTTGGCTGTTATGACACCTGGAACTTCCTGACCTAAATAAACAGTCTTCTCAAGAACAAGGAAGTTACAATGTAAAAAAGAGTTTAGCTATGTTTTGAAGAGCGTCTCTTTGTCGCAGTAGCTTCACCGATATAGCAAACAGTTTAAATGCAACTAAAGTCACACATTTTCCTCCTGTGCTTAGTTTGTTTGCAAACTACAATGTTAAAAGAGCAACTTCAGAATTGTTGAGCAGGTCTCATGGTTTTGAATACCATTACAAATTTCAGCTTTTTATAGAGAGCTGTAAGTCCAGCGTTAAAGCAAATATCATGGGTTACATTCCCATTAAAGACTGGATATGTCCACAATTATAGCGAAGGAAATCGATTTTTCGTTTATGCTTATACAGTCACTTACCTCTTGCAGGACAGACTGGGGCAAATCTCCATACGATGTCACAGGAAGCGTCTTCTTTGGCTGCTATGACACCTGGAACTTCCTGAGCTGTATAAACAGTCTTCTCAAGAACTAGGAAGTTATAATGCAAGCCACAGTTTACTAATGTGTTGATCAGAGTCTCCTTTCTCAGTAGCTTCACCGATTTAGCAAATGGTGTGAATTCAACTAAAGTCTCACATTTTCCTCCTGTGCTTTGTTTGTTTGCAAACTACAATGTTTGAAGAGCAATTTCAGAGTTGTCGAGTAGGTTCCATGGTTTAGAATACCATTACAAATTGCAACTTTTGATAGAGACCAGTAGGTGCTCCGTTAAAGCAAAGATCATAGGTTTCATTCCTATTAAACCCTTGATATGTCGACAATTATAGCGAAGGAAATCGATTTTTCTTTTATGCTTATACAGTCACTTACCTCTTGTAGGACAGTCTCGGGCAAATTTCCATACGATGTCACAGAAAGCGTCTTGTTTGGCTGTTATGACGCCTGGAACATCCTGACCTGTATAAACTGTCTGCTCAAGAACAAGGAAGTTATAATGCAAGCCACAGTTTACCTATGTGTTGATCAGAGTCTCTTTTTTCAGTAGCTTCACCGATTTAGCAAACGGTGTGAATACAACTAAAGTCTCACATTTTCCTCCTGTGCTTTGTTTGTTTGCAAACTACAATGTTTCAAGAGCAATTTCAGAGTTGTCGAGCAGGTTCCATGATTTAGAATACCATTACAAATTGCAACTTTTGATAGAGACCAGTTGGTGCACCGTTAAAGCAAAGATCATGGGTTTGATTCCCCTTAAAGACTCGATACGATATATCCACAATTATAGCGAAGGAAATCGATTTTTCTTTTAAGCTTATACAGTCACTTACCTCTTGTAGGACAGCCTCGGGCAAATTTCCATACGATGTCACGGGAAGCGTCTTCTTTGGCTGTTATGACACCTGGAACTTCCTGACCTGTATAAACAGTCTTCTCAAGAACAAGGAAGTTATAATGCAAGCCACAGTTTACCTATGTGTTGATCAGAGTCTCTTTTCTGAGTAGCTTCGCCGATATAGCAAACGGTTTGAATGCAACTAAAGTCTCACATTTTCCACCTGTGCTTTGTTTGTTTGTAAAACTACAATGTTAGAAGAGCAACTTCAGAATTGTTGAGCAGGTTCCATGGTTTTGAATACCATTACAAATTGCAACTTTTTATAGAGACCTGTAAGTCCAGTGTTAAAGCAAAGAACATGGGTTTCATTAAAACTAAAGACTGGATATGTCCACAATTATAGCGAAGGTAAGCGATTTTTCTTTTATGCTGATACAGTCACTTACCTCTTGCAGGACAGCCTCGGGGAAATCTCCATACGATGTCACAGGAAGCGTCTTGTTTGGCTGTTATGACACCTGGAACTTCCTGACCTAAATAAACAGTCTTCTTAAGAACAAGGAAGTTAAAATGCAAACCAGGGTTTACCTATGTTTTTATGAGCGTCTCTTTGTCGCAGTAGCTTTACTGATATAGGAAACTGTTTGATAACAACTGTAGTCTCACATTTTCCTCGTGTGCTTTATTTGTTTGAAAACTACATTGTTGAAAAAGTAACTTCAGAATTGTTGAGCAAGGACCATGGTTTTGAATACCATTAAAAAACTGCAACTTTTGATATAGACCAGTAGGTGCACCGTTAAAGCAAAGGTCATGGGTTTCATTCCCATTAAAGACTGAATTTGTTCACAATTATAGCGAAGGAAATCGATTTTTCTTTTATGCTTATACAGTCACTTACCTCTTGTAGGACAGCCTGGGGCAAATCTCCATACGATGTCACAGAAAGCGTCTTCTTTGGCTGTTATGACACCTGGAACTTTCTGACCTAAATAAACAGTCTTCTCAAGAACAAGGAAGTTAGAATGCAAGCTACAGTTTACCTATGTTCACAATTGTAGCGAAGGAAATCGATTTTTCTTTTATGCTTATACAGTCACTTACCTCTTGTAGGACAGCCCCTGGCAAATCTCTATACGATGTCACAGAAATCGTCTTGTTTGGCTGTTATGACACCTGGAACTTCCTGACCTAAATAAACACTCTTCTCAAGAACAAGGAAGTTAGAATGCAAAAAAGAGTTTAGCTATGTTTTGAAGAGCGTCTCTTTTCTCAGTAGCTTCACCGACATAGCAAACGGTTTGAATGCAACTAAAGTATCTCATTTTCCTCCTGTGCTTTGTTTGTTTGAAAACTACATTGTTGGAAGAGTAACTTCATAATTGTTGAGCAGGGACCATGGTTTCGAATGCGATTACTGTTCGTCCTTTTAAACTTTTGGTAGATCTCGGTAGGGTCACCGTTAACAACAAAGATCATGGGTTTGATTACCATCAAAGACTCGATATGTCCACTATTATAGCGAAGGAAATCGATTTTTCTTTTATGCTTATACAGTCACTCACCTCTTGTAGGACAGCCTCGGGCAAATTCCCATACGATGACACAGGAAGCGTGTTGTTTGGCTGTATGACACATGGGCCTTCTTGACCTAAATAAACAGTCTTATTTTTCACATGGCTCGGTTTTCTTTGTTTTATTCAGGTGAATAAATTTAATATCCCCTAACAATTATCAACTGTCTGAAAAGCAGGTGGCGGCTTTGATTGTAACAGGGGAGTGCGGGGCTGAGTTATTCCCCTGTAGTTATTCCCCTGCAGTTATTCCCCTGTAGTTATTCCCCTCCAGTTATTCCCCTCCAGTTATTCCCCTCGAAACATCAAATACACTACAATATTATTGCACCAAATAACACTAACATTTTATTGAATTCCTTTCCTCAACCTCTCCCTGTGTCACTATTTCAATACCACGTCGCGATACTTCAACCTTCTTGCTAGTCTCACCCACTTCATTAGTGTACTCACTCCGCTTTAGTTCTTCGAATAATTCTGTCACTGTTTCCTCGACATCTAAACCATCCAAATTATCCGCTGGCAAATCCAACAAACTTTCATCTTTGCAAGACGACTGAATAGAACCAGAAAAACTGCTTTGGGTGATGAAAATATCATCATCGGAGTCCGATTCGCTCATACTTCGACATCAGCTCAACTAGATCAAGCGTAATCCACAATGCAAATTACAACACGAGGCAAACTACTTACATATTGAACTCAGACCTGACAATGTTGTTTTCGCAATTTTTCACGCACATGTATGTAATGTAAGACCCTAGAGACTACATATATTTGTTTCTTTACAAAACTCCATCAAGCTGTTTTGCCGACATCTTAAACAAAAGTGCATTATCTACAAAAACCTCACCAATGTGAAAAATAATGCAAATTACAACACGAGGCAAACTACACTTTAAATACCTATTCAACTCATACCATGACAATGTTGTTTTCGCAATTTTTTACGCACATGTATGCAAGTCCCTAGAGACTACCATGATATCTTTGTTTCTTTACAAAACTTCATCAAGCTCTTTTGCCGACATCTTAAACAAAAGTGCGTTTTTTAGAAAACCTCACCAGTGTGAAAAATAAGCATTTTATCGGCCTTTCACTCGGGGATATCAGATTTATTCACCTCTGGTTCCGCCCTCGGGCGACGCCCTCGGGCGGAACCAGAGGTGAATAAATCTGATATCCCCTCGTTTCAGGCCGATAACCCTTACTTCTCAAGAACAAGGAAGTTACAACGCAAGCCACAGTTTACTTATGCGTTGATCAGAATATGTTGTCTCAGTAACTTCACCGATATAGCAAACGGTTTCAATGCAAATAATGTCTCATATTTTCCTCCTGTGCTTTGTTTGCTTGCAAACTACATACTTTGATGAGTAACTTCAGAATTATTAAGCAAGGACCATGGCTTTGAATGCCATTAACATTTGCACATTTTAGTAGAGCCCTGTAGGCTCACTGTTAAAGTAAAGATTATGGGTTTGAACTTCATTGCAACCTCAGATTTACTGTTCGTCCTCTTTGTCGCAGTAGCTTTACTGATATAGGAAACTGTTTGATAACAACTGTAGTCTCACATTTTCCTCGTGTGCTTTATTTGTTTGAAAACTACATTGTTGAAAAAGTAACTTCAGAATTGTTGAGCAAGGACCATGGTTTTGAATACCATTAAAAAACTGCAACTTTTGATATAGACCAGTAGGTGCACCGTTAAAGCAAAGGTCATGGGTTTCATTCCCATTAAAGACTGAATTTGTTCACAATTATAGCGAAGGAAATCGATTTTTCTTTTATGCTTATACAGTCACTTACCTCTTGTAGGACAGCCTGGGGCAAATCTCCATACGATGTCACAGAAAGCGTCTTCTTTGGCTGTTATGACACCTGGAACTTCCTGACCTAAATAAACAGTCTTCTCAAGAACAAGGAAGTTAGAATGCAAGCTACAGTTTACCTATGTTCACAATTGTAGCGAAGGAAATCGATTTTTCTTTTATGCTTATACAGTCACTTACCTCTTGTAGGACAGCCCCTGGCAAATCTCTATACGATGTCACAGAAATCGTCTTGTTTGGCTGTTATGACACCTGGAACTTCCTGACCTAAATAAACACTCTTCTCAAGAACAAGGAAGTTAGAATGCAAAAAAGAGTTTAGCTATGTTTTGAAGAGCGTCTCTTTTCTCAGTAGCTTCACCGACATAGCAAACGGTTTGAATGCAACTAAAGTATCTCATTTTCCTCCTGTGCTTTGTTTGTTTGAAAACTACATTGTTGGAAGAGTAACTTCATAATTGTTGAGCAGGGACCATGGTTTCGAATGCGATTACTGTTCGTCCTTTTAAACTTTTGGTAGATCTCGGTAGGGTCACCGTTAACAACAAAGATCATGGGTTTGATTACCATCAAAGACTCGATATGTCCACTATTATAGCGAAGGAAATCGATTTTTCTTTTATGCTTATACAGTCACTCACCTCTTGTAGGACAGCCTCGGGCAAATTCCCATACGATGACACAGGAAGCGTGTTGTTTGGCTGTATGACACATGGGCCTTCTTGACCTAAATAAACAGTCTTATTTTTCACATGGCTCGGTTTTCTTTGTTTTATTCAGGTGAATAAATTTAATATCCCCTAACAATTATCAACTGTCTGAAAAGCAGGTGGCGGCTTTGATTGTAACAGGGGAGTGCGGGGCTGAGTTATTCCCCTGTAGTTATTCCCCTGCAGTTATTCCCCTGTAGTTATTCCCCTCCAGTTATTCCCCTCCAGTTATTCCCCTCGAAACATCAAATACACTACAATATTATTGCACCAAATAACACTAACATTTTATTGAATTCCTTTCCTCAACCTCTCCCTGTGTCACTATTTCAATACCACGTCGCGATACTTCAACCTTCTTGCTAGTCTCACCCACTTCATTAGTGTACTCACTCCGCTTTAGTTCTTCGAATAATTCTGTCACTGTTTCCTCGACATCTAAACCATCCAAATTATCCGCTGGCAAATCCAACAAACTTTCATCTTTGCAAGACGACTGAATAGAACCAGAAAAACTGCTTTGGGTGATGAAAATATCATCATCGGAGTCCGATTCGCTCATACTTCGACATCAGCTCAACTAGATCAAGCGTAATCCACAATGCAAATTACAACACGAGGCAAACTACTTACATATTGAACTCAGACCTGACAATGTTGTTTTCGCAATTTTTCACGCACATGTATGTAATGTAAGACCCTAGAGACTACATATATTTGTTTCTTTACAAAACTCCATCAAGCTGTTTTGCCGACATCTTAAACAAAAGTGCATTATCTACAAAAACCTCACCAATGTGAAAAATAATGCAAATTACAACACGAGGCAAACTACACTTTAAATACCTATTCAACTCATACCATGACAATGTTGTTTTCGCAATTTTTTACGCACATGTATGCAAGTCCCTAGAGACTACCATGATATCTTTGTTTCTTTACAAAACTTCATCAAGCTCTTTTGCCGACATCTTAAACAAAAGTGCGTTTTTTAGAAAACCTCACCAGTGTGAAAAATAAGCATTTTATCGGCCTTTCACTCGGGGATATCAGATTTATTCACCTCTGGTTCCGCCCTCGGGCTACGCCCTCGGGCGGAACCAGAGGTGAATAAATCTGATATCCCCTCGTTTCAGGCCGATAACCCTTACTTCTCAAGAACAAGGAAGTTACAACGCAAGCCACAGTTTACTTATGCGTTGATCAGAATATGTTGTCTCAGTAACTTCACCGATATAGCAAACGGTTTCAATGCAAATAATGTCTCATATTTTCCTCCTGTGCTTTGTTTGCTTGCAAACTACATACTTTGATGAGTAACTTCAGAATTATTAAGCAAGGACCATGGCTTTGAATGCCATTAACATTTGCACATTTTAGTAGAGCCCTGTAGGCTCACTGTTAAAGTAAAGATTATGGGTTTGAACTTCATTGCAACCTCAGATTTACTGTTCGTCCTTTGCAACTTTTGGTAGATCCCGGTAGGGTCAGCGTTAACAGCAAAGATCATGGGTTTCATTTCCATTAAGAACTGGATATGTCCACAAACATAGCGAAGGAAATCGATTTTTCTGTTATGCTTATACAGTCACTTCCCTCTTGCGCAGCAGGTTCACCGTTAGAGCAAAGGTCATGGATTCGATTCCCATTAATCAGCATCAGTTGTAAAGAAAGCCATAGTGCACGTGATTACGAATCATGGTTCATATGTCTTTGTGATTATTGTATCAATTACATGGATTTGAATCCCACTAAATCCTAAAGTAACATGCGCGTTTCCTTTGAAAAGTGGTCTGGTTCATTAATTCATTATACTTACAGTTCATTAGCCGTCTCTTCGCCGCTTAAATAGTCTGGAGGCGTATTCACCAACTATATGCGCGGTGAACGCGTCAATCAGTTGGAATCAGTGGAACGATACGCGCATCTTAAGGGAGCGCCCAAAAATGGTGTCGCGTTTCTTAAAGAACGCACCCAAAAATGGTGTCGCGGACGTTTCTTGAAGGAACGTGCTTAAAAATGTTGACGCGTAAGTAACTTGCCCACAAAGTAGTACAATGCGCGTATCTTGAAAGAACACGCCCAAAAATGATGTCGTGTGCGCATCGTGGGAGGATGCACTCCAAAAAAGTTGTACTTAACATTCATACTCCGAAAATCGAAGTGATGGCTACGAGGCATAAAAAGCGATGCCAAACTAAGACGCTATAGTTCGACGTTCCTAAAATAAAACTGTTAAGGTTAATTGTTTTGTAATATTTTAGTAAATGAAAATATAACGACAGCCTTGTGTTTGTAAATTTTCAGTATTGTTCGTCAAAGTGCAACACAATTACAACAATTTGAGCGCGTAGCATTGCGAGAAAAGGTCCCTGAAAATAAAATCTTACAGGTTAGTAGTTTAGTTACTACCTGCATATCTCGAAACAAAGTCATTATTTTATCTATTACAAAAAAAGACACTGGAAGCACAGCTGGTTTCAAACGTTTTTTTAAATTTCATTTAGTTACAAGTTAAAGGTTTATATAGGCTTCATGGGTTGCGCTCCTACAAGAACAAATTAGAGTCCAGTGAAACCGATGAGTGTCCATATGTTCATAGAACTTGACACTTTGAATGAAACACTCCAGGGTCCCCCAGACAGTACGGGTCATAAACGGCTTGCTATCGAGACATTTTGGATACCAAGCCAATAGACGATTTCGTATTCTCGGTATTGAACTGGAACTAGCTTGCAGACGAGGCTCATGTGGGGCATTCTTTTCACATGCAAATATTTTTCATGATATTCCCCCGCATGAGCCTCCATTGCAAGCTAGCTCCAGTTCAATACCGAGAATACGAAAATCGTCTATTTCAAGGCCGAAAACAGACCGAAAGCCGAACTGAAAACCGAATCGAAAGCCGAAATCGAAACGTAATCAAAAATAGGTCCGCAATACGAACGTGTGGGGGCTTCTATTAGAATCATTGATGAAAATATCATTGTTCAAATAACTGGAATTGCTTTTTGCAAATTCATTTAGTACATTCAACTGTAGACTTAGTAATAGTAATTGGACTGAGTGGAGTAGTCTTCAGGGAATAACCGGACGAGTAATTTCAAATCAGCCGACCACTTAGTGCGAGGACGATTTGAAATTATGAAAACAATTACCCTGATTTGTACGCCATGAAGTTCAATTACTAATTAACCGCATCAATAAAAAAATTCGAGATTAAAAAGTCTTTGGAGTTTTTTGTACTATTCAATTACAAAAAGTTGTAATCGGATAGCTGTAATTGGACAGCCATGTGTGCTTACATGTATTTCCTAACAAATAAGCGCATCATCGTGATTATAGTTAAAGTAATTAACAGAGAGCTCATCATCTTCACCAGTCCTGAATTAGGAGTGTCAGTGAAATAGCCATTAGGAGTTGGGTGTTTTTAAAGTTATTTTTTCTGTTTTTATTTGTTCAATTCCAACTTCTGCTAAAAAGTAGATGAAATATTCCAACTTCCCGGGGTACATAACGTTGTTCTGCAGACGCTCGTGAAATTGTTTCTTTACGGTTGTTTTTCTCTTGCAAATATTTTGCAAGGGCCAGTCTTGAATAGTTGGCTGAAATTGCCCGTTCCGAACTTTATATGAAGACTGGGGATGATGTTTTAAATTTTAATTCAAATAAAAATTGGAGGCCATCACAAGAAAGATTGCATTACAATTAGTCCGTTTACCAAGTTTAGGGTTGTTCAATTGTAGTTTAGCAGAGAAAAACCTCTTGAAGTGAATTTTGAAGAGACATAAATGGCCATTGTTAGATGCCAGAAACACACTTCCTGTTAATGAATCACTGTATTGTAATGTATGCACTTCGTCAAAAATTGAAACAATAAGTAAACTGGCATATCAGTTAAGAGCAAATAATCATTTCTTCGCACAGAATATCTTATAGAAGTATCCAATAACCAAAATATTATTCAAAGTGGAAGAAGTCCACAAATCAGTCAAATTAATATCTTCTATATGATGTTAAATAATAGCAGTAAGTGACATTGGTACACATTGGTTACCAGCATTTTCTCCAAAAGAGCAATTTATTTCCTTGACTGGAGTGAGCACATACTGTTGTTGTTGGGTCAATGACATCAAATATTGTAGGGCCTGGATTTTCCTCCACGTTATTCGCTTGTCTTATAATCAATGGAATATAAATATTGTAGAATGTCATTTGTGTGAACCAAAACTTCACTTCGTTCCACATTTTATATTGTCCATCAACTTGTTTCAACTTTGGTAAGTAAAACACATTCAAATTAAACATCATTAACATCATGTTTCAAAATCGTCCTCTCAAGACGCGATAAGACGTGACTGCCGATCATGGACCGATATTGTTCAACTGACATCCCCATAATCTTTTGAATCTTCACGTACGGTTTTTAAAATATAGGTGACTGAGCAAGTGAAATGCGACTCAATATGATTTCCAGTGTCTATATCAGGCTGTATTAGTATTGCTTTTCAGTGGCTATTTAAGTGATATCACGGTGCTTCCTCAGTGAGCATCAAGCCGAGTGAATATTGGCTTGCGTAAGCGTATTAGCTTTCCTTGAATTAATGTGCAACCTGCACAGACTTCCATCCAAACGAAATGTTGGCCAGTAGTGTGACCTCGAGAGCTGCTGTAACGATGAGTACTACAGGAACAGCTGAAAATGTCAAAAACAACAAAACAAGCCTTTTATCTCTAACGCAAACGCACCAAGATTTACGACGCATGAAAACAAATTGATACGGTATAGTACACCAGAACAAGCAATAACTTACCTTGAAAACTACAACGAAAATAAACGCCGTCAAATTCTATGAAAATAGACCAAATGCTTTAATATAAACGAAAACCACGCCAACGCGACACGCCAACATGGCCGATTTCCACTCGACACAAGCCCGCACAACCTCGTTCCCAGGCTCTCTCTACGAACTCCTCCCAGAAGACCATGCGACACGTAAACCCACAAACATAAACCCTTAAACGTAGACCCACAAATCTGTCGATAGCTTAGTGGGCGGCAAGCCCCCACAAAAACCGAAGCGACTATTTGATGCATTGCACTTGAGGATAAAGCATATTCCAATCATCACTTCTCGTCTTCTTTGTATTTGGCCGACTTTCTAAAAATGTCACGCATGATAAGATGAATTCGATGATTGAGAACTGACCTTATCCTTCAGTGTCACGCAACATACAGCATAATCGCTCTCGAGCTCCACGTATCTCGTGCCACGTTGTAGTGTTCAGATTCGGGCCGATTGATATGGTACAATGACAGTTTTAAAAAAAGCTGTATCATACGTATGTGCTTACGAAACAAACGTTTTGTAAGCAAGTACGTCCTTGCTTACGACTCGGTTCCGAGTGTTTTCGAGTGTTCCCGAGTATATGAGTGGCAAACTTCGAAGTCGTATGCGATAGCTTTAAGGTGGCTCCGCTGTTATTTCGGGCGCACTCGTCTATGACAAACTTTGTCTCATAACTTTTTCGGCTCTAAAGCGATGCTTCTAAAACTTTGCGAAAACTTACAGCTATTATCTAGCAATAATATGATAGAATTCGATTTTAAAGGGAAAAATATATTCAGTAATAATCGGGCTTAAATGAACCCCACGTTTTGATCAAAATCGCACCCTGTGAAAAATTTTGCTATTGTATTTGTGTTAAATTTCTGGAATCCGCTTACATTGACTTAATTCATACCCTTACCAAGTTTTAGCAAAATCGTTGGAGCAGAAATGCGGAAGAATTAACGCCATCAAAATAAATTTAGCCCTAAAATTATCTTAAAGTTTTAAATACTTCATGCCCTTTGACTAAACAATCTACGAACCCAAATTTCTGGGAGAAGCCTTCCCAATGCTAATGAAATCTGAATTATACGCCGATTGCAAATCGTGCGAACCGTTAAAAAGTATTCATTAGTTCTGTAAATATCATAAAATGCTCCAAAACCTACTCAAATCTCCAATGCTGCGTTTTCCATACATCATTTTTCGAACATTATCATGCAGTTTGGTTTCAAACTCCTTCCACATGAATTTCAAGGTAATGCAATGATTTCACATCGATTGTTTTTTGCTTAGAAGGGCTTGCAATTGGAGAAATAGTTGCTGGGATTATAAGCTGCTCCGCATCTGAGCTTAGACGAAGCTGACAAGCAGTTTCCAGAGTTTTGTTTACGAATACGAAATGAGCACGTGTGGAAAAAAAAACACACACTAACTCTGGGGTTCCCATACGTTAATCTAATTACAACTACGTTAAGTCGAATTACAAGTCTGGGTACTTCTGGCCGAACGTGTGTGCATGGGGTATACTTTAAAAGGTTCATCCAGAGATCTATTTACCCGCCAAACCCAACCCATAAAGAATATAACTGACCAATACGAGGTTTCTCTCATTAGAATTATTTCTCAGAGAGGGATGTCCTGTGCTGACTTGAACCTGCTCACGCTGGGACGATGGAAGAAGGTGGTATGGTCTGATCCGCGGAAGGCTGAACATTAGGTGTCCTGTGGCTGGGGAACTGGCAGCTGAAATGGTTCAATAAAACATTTTGAGAAGGATTCACTGAGGAAAACTGAGAAGGAGCGATTTTGGAATACCCGGCCACTTCCATATCTCTGAACGTTTGGTAAAACGAGGCACATGTAAACAAAAGGAAAACATTCATATTCAATGACATGCAAATAAGTGGCTGGGTATTCTAAAGTTTAGCCGTCGTGGTTGCCTCTTTAATCCTCGGACGTACAAACGGACGCCACACACCCCCCCTTAAGGTTTTTCTTCGATTTTCTTCAAGAACATTTATTGTAAGCACATGCCATTTTCTTCGTTTATCCTTGAGATACATTCTAGTAAGGTTTGGATGCAATCGGTTGCTCTGGTCACGAGATATGACATCATAATTAGCATTTTGTTTCACATTTTTCCGGTGGAAAAAAAGACATAAAACGCAACCAAAAGCAGCAAATTGTTAATTCTGTCATATTTTACAGCTCCATCAAGAAAATATTTTTTCCCATAAATTTGAATTTTTAGTAAAATGCAAGATGATGACAGAACCCCAGCAGCGCCATGACCTATAATATTTACTTTAGATATGGTAGAGCACATCATATCACTAAGGATGCCTATAGGTGCTATTCGACATCCGAGTTGTGAAAATCCGACATCCAAGTTGTGAAAATCCGATATCCGTCTTGTGATGATACAGTTTCCTCTCGTTGCTTCCGGCCACTGTAGGTGTTCGCGCGTGGCCTTCTCGCGCGAACGCGATGCGAAGTCAACGCAACTCTTTCTCTCTATTTTACATACTTTGTTGTTGAAATAGATAGTTGACGACGACACGTTTCTCACAAACTGTTTGACACTTGGTGAATAGCGCCGGTGTATGTTAACTTTTCTTTAAGTAATTATTATATATTTTGTGACAACAACTTGGTCAAAATGTTGCACACCGGAATATTACAAAATTTTTACGGATCAGTTTTTCAGACAAAATAAAACAAACGTTCGTTTTTAGAATTGACATCATACATTTGGCAGAAGAACAAGGCTTACCTTTTTATGTTCATCATCATGAACTCGACCCAGCTAACAAGATGTTGTTTTCCTCAATGCCGGCCTCGTGTGCGAATTCGTCGGGACACATTTTAATATCAACGTGCTCGTCTTGTTTTGAAAATGTCCCGTTTCCACTGACAATGTCACACACTACAAAACAAGAAACATGATTCAGTTTATGACTTTAAAATGAAAATTGTAAAAGAAAGACCATTTAACGACGAAATGACGAAATTTCCTGTCGCCTGTTGTCTCTACATGTTGCAACGAATGACGCACAATGTAAAGTAAATTGAGGTATTATTTCCTGACCTTTACCAATATTTCCATTTGCTAAAATATCTCCTTGAGTGGTCTTCAGGCGGACTGCTGTAACAGTGTAGTTAAGCTGATGATGAGGGCAAGATAAACTCGTTCGAACTTTTCCGTTTTCGCAATATGTCTTCATTCTTGCGGTTCTTCGCCGACTGAATAGGCCTTTATCACACGGCGGCCATGTTGACTCTCCGGAGAATAAAATGCTTTGTTTTTGCTCCCCCTCCCCCCCCCCCCCACCTCATTTTCAACTTTTTTACTGCGAGGCTTGGCGGCGTAAATCTTTTGTTTTTATACAAAATGGCGGGTCGTGATAAAGGCCTTTGAACTCATGGTTTTGAACGTGGCGCCAAGCAACCACGGGATTGAAATGGTGATCCCTGATTGGCTCATTTCATTTATGAAAGGCTCCCACTGCACGTGAAAACAAATATTGTTTACCATCGGCTGCACTAGAGTAGTTGACCGGGTTACTTGCAATTAATTGATTAAAATTAGCTGGTTTGACAAAATTCCTGATGCGGCCACGTATTTTTGGCGTTCGCCGAATTGAAACCGTGTTAGCGGTTTCCATGGAAATTTATTAAAGAACAATAGATTTTTTAACCTGGTTTTTTCAAACCACCTCGCAAAAGGTAGTTTATAGTGCAGGGGTCAATTCAATAAAACTTTTACAAGTGTAATTTAGAGGTGTAGGTATTGTTTTCAACCCCTGAAACAATGGCTACACTTGTAAATTACACTAAGTTTTATTGAATTGATCCCAGGTTAACTTTCCCGATCTGTCAATCATCTTCACTAGTGCGGTAATTTTTGACTCCCTGTTGAATTCGTACACTTCTTAGGGACGACTTTCAATTTTAAATAGAGAAAAGAAAACTGTCGTGTGTTTATGTTCTCCACAAAACCTATATATCTTGATCATTTGATGATGTTGTTTCTCAGGGAAGACCAAAAAGTAAAATGCACATGCAGAAGCATTTGCTTTCGCTCATCAATCCTATTGTTTTATGCGTTTTGTGCCGCTCTCGCTTCCTTCGCCGTCGCTGATTTCCCTTCCGTAAACGGTCGATGCCATCATTAGCATTCATTAGTAACCAAGCCTTTTGAAATGGTCGATGCTATTTATCTTTAGTTTATGCGTGGATTGGGACGAAAGTAGGCTATCATTAGATAAAATTGGGCCTAGGTAAAGCGATTATTAGATCTAAGCTAGATTCGCGGTTAGGTAAGATTTAGGGTTAGGGTGACCCTATAAATTTTTCTTGGATTTGCCGGATCAACCCAGTGGTCTAGTGGTAAAGGAGAGATGCTAACATGCAGAGGTTCCGGGTTCGATTCTAGGTAATTAATTGCATTTTTCTTTTTCTGATAGAAAAAATAATTCTAAAATTAGTGAAAATTTTTCTAAGTGTCGCTAAAATGGCATCGACCGTTTACGAAAGGGAAATGTGCTTCGCCGTCGTGGTTGCTGCCCGGCGGATGCTTTGGCAATGCTTTGGTAGGCTTATTTCGTTCTTCGTTCCCATCAGATGAATAGAAAAAAAGAATAAAGAATATAGCAAATGATAACGTGATCTCTAACGTTCAAAGTTCAACCTTCCGAAGTGCGGCCACTCACAAAAATAAACTCGATTATTTCATTGCAAACACCTTTTCGAATAAGTAAGGCTTATAACGCTTGAGGGAATATTTTCAATACAAAAAATAGCGAACGTCAATAAACGACGTTTCGACATCTTCGTGATGTCATTGCCTGCGGCCGCACTTGGTGAGTTAACTGGGTTATTTTTTAGTAACCCGTTTAAAATAACCCGGTTAAAATAA
The DNA here is from genome assembly GCA_024195265.1 of Dendrophyllia cribrosa. Classification (NCBI taxonomy): domain Eukaryota; kingdom Metazoa; phylum Cnidaria; class Anthozoa; order Scleractinia; family Dendrophylliidae; genus Dendrophyllia; species Dendrophyllia cribrosa. The sequence goes on from JAJLRJ010000010.1 coordinate 23,310,361, forward strand.
CTCGGTGAAAAGTAAAATAACCGAGTTTATTTTTCTGAGCGGCCGCACTTCAGAAGGTTGAACTTTGAACGTGAGAGATCATGTTATAATTTGCTAACGAGAGCTGCACAAAACAATACGATTAATGAGCGAAAACAATGCCTCTACACGTGCATTTTACAAATAGGTGGTTTGCACGTTACGTCATGGCGGCCATGTTGGAGCACACCTACAAAAGAATTTTAATGAACCTCTTTTGTTATGTGCTCCAACATGGCCGCCATGGCCTTTGTCATTTGAGTCCCACAGGACTGAAGGTCACGTGAGTGAAACCCATCGATATCTATTGTTATTTTCTGCAAACAACATCGTCAAATGATCAAATTTAGGTTTTGTGAAGAACATAAACACACGACGGTTTTCCTTTCTCTATTTGAAATTGAAAGTTGTCCCTACGAAGGTCTACGAATTCAACAGAAAGCCAAACATTACCGCGTAAGCGAAGATGATTGACAGTTCGGGAAAGTTAACCTGCACTAAACTACCTAGCGAGGTGGTTTAAATAAACCTAAAGCCTGACGCACACTTGAGGAAAGTGCTGAGCAAAATTCCTCGCTAGGCAGTTAGCTCAGCTGTTTCCTCAAGTGCGCGCTGGATTTTTGGTGAGTTTTCCGCCTCGCGAGGTCGTGAGGCAAATATCTGTCGTGTTTGATATTTTTTGCCTCACGAGACAAATTCCTCATCGTGTGCGGGCACCGCGAGAATCTGGCTGAGCCAAACTACACGATCAGCCAATAAAATTGCATGGCGAGCTCACGCGATTTCAAGCTTGACATTCAAGATGGCGGACGACGTGATGTTAAAACTTCTCGCAGCTCTTCTTATCCGTTTGTTTGTGGTCCACTCAGGGTATACAAAATGTAATATTACATTTGTATAACTGCAATTGCTGTAATTGATATTAAAACAAAGTTTAATATCCACTTTTTTTAGAATATTCTTAGGGTATAATTTAAATTTAGCACTTTATTAGATTTTAATACAGTTAACATGCAACATACAAGGCTGCATAGAACTCGACAAGTTTATCCTCTAGGATGGCTTCGTTTACCACACTCCTGTCCGCGATCTTGAATGTCGAGCTTGAAATCACGTGAGCTCGCCATGCAATTTTATTGGCTAATCGATTAATTTGGCTCAGCCAGATTCTCGCGGCGCCCGCACACGATGAGGAATTTGTCTCGTGAGGCAAAAAATATCAAACACGACAGATATTTGCCTCACGACCTCGCGAGGCGAAAAACTCGCCAAAAATCCAGCGCACACTTGAAGAAACAGCTGAGCTAACTGCCTCGCGAGGAATTTTGCTCAGCACTTTCCTCAAGTGTGCGGCAGGCTTAACCCGGGGTCAATTCAATAAAACGTTTACAAGTGTAACTTACAAGTGTAGCCATTGTTTCAGAGGTTGAAAACAATAGCTACACTTGTAAATTACACTTGTAGAAGTTTTATTGAATTGACCCCCGGTTAAAAAAATCTATTTTTCTTTAATTAATTTCCATGGGAACCGCTAACACGGTTAAAAATACGCGGCCGCATCAGGAATTTTGTTAAACCAGTTAATTTTAATTAATTAATTGCAAATAACCGGGTTAGCTACTCTAGTGCGACCGCAGCCAATGTCAAGTAAAATGTGTACGTCAGTTCTTGCATTTTAAATAGATCTACAATTATGCGCATAAGGTGACAAAATACGTTAAGTGACAAGAAAAAGTTACTAATAGGAAACTGCGTTAATTAAACAAACAATTTTGCTCTGATTGAGTCTGACTGAGTATTGAGTACTGGCTTAAATTCTTTAATATATAACATTTCATATATCAGGCAGTCAAGTTTACTGTTGCATTTCTTTAAGATGGTAAAATGATCTTCGAGGTTCCTTGGCTCCATATTGTGTTCCTTTTTGATATATGATTTTCGATTCCGGGTGAGCTCTGATATTCGACAACACGTTGACATAAGTGTCGGCGAGTGTAGCCGACATAGCATCGTACAAGCCACATTTTAATACCTACACAACGCTTTGTTGGTTGATTAAGTAATGGTCCTGGTAAGAACTAGGCAAATCAACGGCAAGAAATGTAGAAAGGTGTTAATTGTGATATTGTTGAAACCGTCCACTTCATTGGCTAAAACGTGAAAATCTACCATAACTCAACCAGATGGTGCATTTATTTCTCTCTAGATTACTAATTGATTCCCTTTTAGTGAAAACTATTCTGAGTTTTAAAGGGATAGTATCACGAGGTTCCACGCGCGGCACTGTTCACTATTCTTGCACCGGAATTTTGGACATGTCACTGTTAAAAGTGATTTTTTCTTTCTTTTGGCTATCAAAACGGATTTTTTGATTCAACAAATACTTCCACTTCTCGATGGCCGTTTTGAATTTGCGGAATCAAACTTGAAAAGTGGGCCGACGTTTTCAAGTTTCGACCTCGTGATACTATCCCTTAATGCAACCAAAATTCTATGTGGGAAACATATGAAATTTGAAGCCTTTCCTGGCCATTGTTTTGGAGTTTTACGTTTGGATGAAATCTTGTAGCAGAAAAGAAACATCACTTTAAAATAAAGTTCCAGTACATTTTATTGAAAAAACATGTTGTCCATAGGTTGATGTATTCTCAGTAAGAAACACCTAAACAATGTTATGTGGGGAAAGCGAAATGCCGCGGAACAATAGAGCATTGCGTAGTTCTTACACGCATTGTTACTTAACAGAGGCTTTTTGTCGCGCATCTTACCCATCATCCTCAATTTGTTCTGCTCGAGAACACCGGCCGTTGTGTTTTTCCAATTTTGTTGCTCAAATCTCGTAGTTGTCTTCTGACAGTGTCAGCCGACTTTTGATCTTTAAACGGTAGTACAATTTTGGTAATGCCAACGCGGCTGCTAGTATGATTTTTATCTCGTTAATGCGCATGCGCAAAACGAGATATAGGTGTCATGTACATAAAAAGGGACAAAAGTTGTTAACAAAGGTTTCTTTGTTTAACTTTGTTAACATTTGTCCGGGGAGGGGGGGGGGGGGGGGGGGGGGGGGGGGGGGGGGGGGGGGGGGGGGGGGGGGGGGGGGGGGGGGGGGGGGGGGGGGGGTAGTTCTTTATACAAGCTATATTATGGCATTGAGGATATAGTTGGTTAAACCGATTAGGATGTCAAGAAGGGCGTCACATACGGCCACTAAAATTTTTGGGGAGCTCCCCCGGACCTATTGTTAATTTCCCTAGGGTATTGGGATGTCATGTCATGCATGTTTTTAAGTGGATGTGTGTCCGAGACAGCTTAATTGATCTTCAAAGGTTTAAGAAATTTGTGTTTTTCTTGTCAATCATTTTTCGTAAAGCCATTAGATCTCGTTTAGAAGGGTAAAAAAGGTCAAATGTATGTTCTTGGGAAACGCAGTTTTAGAAATTCACGGTGTATTTTTATAATGAATGGAGACGTTTTGAGGAAGTTAAAGGCTGGTTTTCACTAGCGCATAAGCATAAGCACAAGCCAACATACGCAGACTCAGTAACATGTTGATCATTAGTTCCAATTGTTTGAACAAAACAGAACAATAGGCACTAATGATCAACACGTTACTGAGTCTGCGTATGTTGGCTTGTGCTTATGCTTATGCGCTAGTGAAAACCAGCCTTAAATGGCACGGGAAAGTTTGTGTTTTCATATGAGCGATAATATAATAAATTAAGGAAAATAACGAAATATAATATCCAATTTATTCAACACTTTTGATAGATTTGACAGATTGTAAAGTATAAATAGGTATAATGTCATGTTTAATTCTCGCGGAGATTACAGAGTGAATTTTTGATTTTAGTTAAATATACGTATTGGATTCCTTTAGCAGTAAAATTTTGTTCCTAAAGATTGTTTTTTTTGTGTGTTGATAGTTTGTCGAGATTTTTGAGGAAAACAGTAATTAGTCATTTCAATTTTGAATGGGTATTAAATGTCGAGGTGTCATGATTATGCAATAGTATGCAAGAGAGGTGAGATTTTGCCGACTAAGCAAATGAAGTATCAATCTTTCGGTTTGATTATGCAAGAGTATGGATTTGGCTTTTGCTCTATTTTGGAATACTGAATCATTGCTATTACAGTTTGATTATTCAATAGTATGCAAAAGACGTAATAATTTTGCTGATTTATTTAACAAAAGTATCAAGCAAGCATTTTAAGTAGCATTTTATAAGCGATTTCAGCGTTTTGATTTTTTCAAAAGAGATATTGGTACTATTTGGGAGCTAATTGAAAACATAAGCTTACCGCAATATTGCGTTACGTGTTAGCATTTCTTATTCACGGGTTGGCTGTGGCGTAATACAATCAAGTTGAAGTTTCCCCTCAGTCAAATAAAGACTATTTTGAACAAATAAGGCTGGTTTTCACTAGCGCATAAGCATAAGCACAAGCCAACATACGCAGACTCAGTAACATGTTGATCATTAGTTCCAATTGTTTGAACAAAACAGAACAATAGGCACTAATGATCAACACGTTACTGAGTCTGCGTATGTTGGCTTGTGCTTATGCTTATGCTTATGCGCTAGTGAAAACCAGCCTATACGCTACACTAACATGAAAATTTTTTATAGTCACACTCGAGACTCTTTTGTTACTCACGACTTTTTTTGATTTGCTGGCTCCTAAAAGGGCTCTTGCCCTTACGCCGGCTATAATAAACACAAGCAACAAGTCGCATTACTTCCGTCTAAAAACTAATACTACACTACATTCACCTACATGTATTCATAGAAATATACATATATTTGCCTCAATCAAACAGTGGGCTGGCATAAACGAAGCAGTCGCTAGACTGTCAAAAATGCCAACGAAGGTTTTAGCGAGCTCACGCAGCTATAAAGCGTAGCGAATACAAGCTAAAATTACAGCCTTTACTGAGACAAACTTAAGATACGACCAAAAACAGATCGCTGGATTCACCCCTCTCATAAAATAGAAGTCTGTATACGGGTGAACATTTCAAGTTCGTTTACCAACAGGTTGCAACTGAACTGACTGAAAATTCTAAAAATTGACAGGAATCTTCTGCGACACCTCCTTTCAACAACCTTGACGGGCTTTTTTTAATTTCGTTCCTATTACAAAGTTATCGTCTCTTTCGTTGAAAAATACGTTAAGAGGGTATAAAGGAAAAGTAACACACATCTGAACAGCGCCACCATTTTGGACGACAATCTATCCGTTCCGATGTTAATCGCGTAACTCTTTCCGGTCCTAGATTTCTGTTCGTGCAATGACGAGATCAAAACTCCCCCCCCCCCCCCCTCCCGAAATAACCTTCAGGCTGATTAGGGTATTACATTTCACAATTCCAAACCTGAAAAACTTAGAAATTACAAAAAAAAAACTAAACTTAGTTTGCATAAATATATAGCGTTTTCCGATTTAGCGGAAATAACGCGAAAACGGGAGAATTTTTTCCGGATATATAATTGATACTATCCATTAGATTATTACAATGGAATTCAATTCATTCTATAGGTGTCAGAACATTCACTGAAGCGTGATGCTTGAAGTTGTTTCTCGCGGTGAATTTGCCTGTAAAGAGCTATAAACCCGGCGCAGCTTTTTCTCGACAGCTACTGTGAGCTTACTTTACCATTTTGTAAACAAGGCCAAACACAAAACATCGGACAATTGTCAGTTAACAAGAGGCTACACTGGTAGCCTATACTCATGCGCTTGTATAAGAAAGTTTTACGTTTTTTTTTAACTGGGTCACGCTGTCGGAAATGGGTTCATTTCAATATTTTCATTCATTGATCTTATCAAGTGATTTAGTTTGACAAGTAGGAAATTACGTATTTATTATTATCAGTAAGGCTTTTAAATTTGCAAAGTTAAGATAAGGTTACTTCACATGCCATGTGAATGACCAGAGGGACTTTGTGATTAAATCATTCTTACTTGAGAATTGTCATGGACTTCTTGTGCCAAACAGAGGCGTTCGCGACAATGCCCCCTTCCCTCTCAACGAATTTTGCGTGACCCAAGTCTTGTTTTGTTTACATAATACCAGATATTTATTACGACTTCTGAATTTACGACTGAATTTGAACACGTTTTATAAGCATTTCTCCAAAGCTAGCGAGAACACAAAGAAAAAGTCAATCACAGAATTGATATCAACATAAATTCCCATCGAAAAATGAAATTTCTTTACCGGTAAAGTCCAAATACCAGTGGGGTTGACTCGGCTATTTAAAAGCAGAAAAAACCTCCACCAATAGTGAATAGTGTGAGTTATAAGGAAACTACACCAATGCTATTGATTCAATTAAACGAGCCATTGAGAAAACGGAACATTCGATCCTTCCCAAGAGTACGAGAGCGGCAAACATTTCATGGACAACGGAATTATTTCATATTATCCCGCGAGACATTTACTTATGGGAGCAACTGATGAGGTTCACCTAAAATCCGAAACTCGAGTCTTGCTTAAGAAAAACGTAAGAATTCACTAGCGTCCGTGAGATTTTCAAAACAGATCACCATATCTGTACAAACCATGTCGGGATGCAATAACGCCATGATGAAACAACGGAGGTTCTTCAAGCTCCAGGAAACACTACTCAAAAACAGCATAAAACAAGGAGCTAAACCATAACTGCAAGAGGTCATGATTCCAATAGAGACACGGCAGCTTAAGACTTTGAGCTTAGACGCTCACATCCGTGATAAAGATCCACTTTCTCGCAAGTTTTGCACACCGCAGACTTAGACACTAAATCACGGGCTGAGAGTTTGATTGATCTTAGCATATTCATAAGAAAAGCTGCGGCCGATCACTACTTATCTTGCAAAAAAAGTTAGCCAAAGAGGCTCTCACATAATATGCCAAGAGAACTAGCATAACGAAGGCATAGAGAAACAATAATTCTATAAATGGCTACACAGCATAAAAACTATCGTCGTTTAAGATATTTATATCCCAAAGATCATCAAAGGGTCATACAATACATATCGAGCATGCTAAACTGAGACAAAAACCATAATTTCTCACCTGTCAAGATAGCTTCCAAAACCGTAATAAGGATCGTTAAGATGTCTGTTCGATACAGGATCGTACACAGAGAGTATGGGAAGGAAAAAATCGAAACTCACCGATGCTTGTGTCCAATAAAATAAGGTGTGTCCACTTACTTTGGAGTCTGCTTAATACAGGTTTTACTGTAATCAGAAATTTTACTCATTTAATCTAACATTGAAAAGGGCTCGTGTGGTCAACCCCGGAGTCAACCCGCGTTCGTGTGCCGGACAAAATTCTAAACAAAAAGACGAAACAAAATACGCAGCATGTATCTCACTTGTCGCATTTCCCATGAGAAAAGGTAACTCCATTTCCAACTGAGCCTTTGTAACAGCTTTCCCGTCGATCTTCTCTAATCGGAACAACTTTAAATCAAACGCACCGAGTCCAAACTTTCCGCTTATTGTTCGATCAAATGTTTACAAGCTATGTCCATTGAATTGTGCTTTGTCATGTCAAACGGTATGCGACCTATGTGTCGTTCGAATGCCGATCCTTTGTCATCATCTCGACAAAAACTCGGAATAACTTTGACCACGCCACTCGACGCCATCACGGAGATCAAGGTCAACGCTCTACGACCCTGGTACCTTTCGCATATAATATCGGTTAATATGTCACCTGGTCACGCAGCGAGACAGGTAAATGTCACAAAATAGCTTTGCTGTTAGGAAAAAACTATGTTGCTTTTATTAACAACAACAATCGTTAATTAAGTATAATTAATAGAATGTCACTTAACTGTTAACTTTTCATTTATCAGTTAACTACTATATTTTTGGGCGATTGTCAGTTAACTGTTAACCCCATTAGCACCCTCCTAAATGCACTGGTATTCTGAATTTCACTTTTGCCGGAACGCAATTGGCATTAAAAAACAAAACGAAAAAAACTCACGAGATAATAATGTCTTTTGTCACAATATTTCACCCACGACTGAAAAACCTAAAACAAATACTGATGAAAAATGGAGTTTCGTTCAAAACCAACCATTCCTGAAAACTATTTACAAAACGCCGCCTATCATATCATACAAGACGTAAATCACTTAACGACATACTCACAACAGCCAACTTTGAAAGCTAATATAAATGCATCGCAACCGCAAAACCACATAACGGAGTCGGTATAGGTCTGTCATGAACCTTATTTCGATCTAAGGGAAACTAATAAAGTGACCGCCAGGAGTGGTGTCCTGTTTACCCGCTCCAGACCCAATATTTTCTATATAAGTGCGCCCATAGCAGACGTGTCCAAAAAATGACCACGTGATCACCATTTTCCCGCCATTTTTCACGTCAAAATATATAAAACAGCCGACTTGATACTTTAGCTAACTACAAAACTTTCCGTTTCATTATGCAAGAGTAGGAACAGCAAAATACCATAAATTTTGACTTTTGTTCTATTTTCGAATACTGCTGGAGAGTTGAAAAAGAAATGGCTGATGGCGCGATGTCTGCTAAACATAGCCCAAATTGTCCTGGCATGGGGACAGGCAGCTCTAGAGAAAAGCCATGTTGTTACGGTCTCCTTCCATTAGATTCGGCACATGTGAAGTTCAAGGTTTGAACCGGGTCTTACTTGAAAGAATAGCGACCTTCAGATTGGACTACGAGTACGAGATTGAGTACGAGTACGAGTTTTCAAACCAAATTCGTGTGCCTCATATACTTAATTATCACACCAATCTTATCCCTAACGTTTATTTACGTGTTAGTCAGCAACAGGAAGGAGTTACAGTTCGGTGGATTCAATTATCTCGAAATTCCAAAGTCGTACTCGTACTCGATTTCGTACTCGTAGTCAAATCTGAAGGTCGCTAATATTAAAGATTCAGTCACCATTTGTTGTGTCAATTGATATTTTGATAATTAATATTAATACGTCACCTGCAGTAACTTTATATCTAATAAAACACCACATACTAATTTATAGGACTGTTTTTATCAGATATAAAGTCACTGCACGTGACGTATTATCGATCACTTGATAGGTTTGTGGGCTTTTAATTGTTTTGAAATTGCGGCAACCTATTGTATTTGATTTAGAATTTTTTTTTTCTATTGTCAAATATCCCAACAGAAAATAGACAATGAATAACTGAAAATGCATTGTGCAAATTGACCCAACAACACATTTTCATCGTCAATTAGCTAGCAAGGCGGAAAAAGTCTTTCACTTTCACTTCACTAACATCAAAATTATTTACATTCACACTCGTGATTCTTTGTTACTCATAACCTTGACCTTGACTTGCACCAACACGAATTTTCAAACTTTCTCTCAATCTTCTCTATCCTGCCAAGAACATATCCAGTTGACTACTGCGCCTTGCATTTTCTACGCAATGTCTGATTCTACAACGCCATCTTTACCATATTCACTATCAAGATTCTTCTTTTTTTAACCTCACGTTCTAACGCATTAACGAGATGGCTTTAAGAGCCCTTTGATTGCTCTCAGTAGTATTTGTCACTGAGGTCAAAAACTGTGAAATTATGGAATCAACAAGATGTGCAGGGTACTGTAGCTAGGAAAAAATCTTTCGAATAGAGCTTAATACCTATCCTCCTTTTGGGAGTACTTCTCCAAGACTTCTCACGCTATGACTCACGCTACGACTACTATGACACACGCTACTTCCCACGCTATGACTCATAGTGTGTGATCAAAAAACAAAGGATGCGCACTGTCAAGTACGGTTCGACATCAATTGTAGCTCCTTTGTTATGGCCATTGAAGTCTGAAGGTTTCATAACCATCAGACCCTCGATTCACTATGTTGGCACCAAAATGGGGTGTTTACAAGGCAGTCAATTTGGTCGATATGTAATGTGAATTGAAATGTGGACTGGACTATGAATAATGGATTGTGGTTCGTAACTCTAGAATTGCGGACTGGACTTATGGCTGTGAATTGTGGATGCTATCTTTAATTCATCGTTCTCGACAATCCACTGAGTGTAAAACTCTTCCACTAAGTATAAAAGCTGGGACCAAACGGCCCACTTTTAAAGCCTAACGGGTTAACTGTTTTGTCTGGTATTACTCGCCTTAGACCTCTGTTTATTGGTTTTCGCGCGCCATTTTAAATTTTTTTGCTTATTCTTCGGAGGCTTGAAAGTTCGATTGTGGTGGGTGGTTTCAAGATTTGTTTTATAAGGAAAACAACGCACACAGATGAAAACTACGTTGTAAACTGGAACGCTCTTTGCAAGGTAACAAGCGCTTAAAAGCTAAGAAAAAAAAGCCATAGGGATTCTGTGAATAGGCTCATATTTCTTTGTTTTTACTAATTTCATCGCTTTGAAGCAACAATTCGCCTAATTTTAAACAATGCTAAGAAGCTTTTCTGTCGTACTGATTTTGAATTTGTTCAACCAAATGCGCTTGATTTCGTTCTGAGTTTGACATACAACTTGTAGGCACATGCTTTTGAATGATGATGCAATTCATGGCTCGAAATAAACGGCACTTTCTCCTTAACCAAAGATCACGACTAATATAACGCATCACGTCATCAGATTATCTCATTTCACACTATGCATATTTATGTCACACTAAAGGCCTATTTATACAGAGCACGACCACGAACGCGAGCGCGACCGCGAACGCGACCACGAACGCGGACGCGGCGTTCGCATTGGATTGCGTATAAGCAATTTGTATGAATCCGTATATACCAAAGGCGACCACGAACGCGGCTGGAAATTGGTTCGTGCGGAAATTAAAGTCGCAGAGATTGCCTCAAGAGCGAATTTTTATGCGATGGTCGCATGAACTATTTCTTGTCAACCAATCAGTTATTTTGTTTTCGTGTAACTCGGCCCAGGTGACACGCGGAACGCGTAAAAAAATTTGACTTTCTAGCTCACCGGTTGACAGCATATCAGTCCCAGCACCTAGTCGAACTGTTCCTCTGTCATTCTGAGGTAGTGATGAAACTTGTCTGGGTGGAAATGAAGCTCCTTTACTAAGTTGTGGTATTCGCCATAAATATGACACTTCTGTGAAATCGGGTGTATAGATATACGCCTGAATCTCCTCTTCCTTGTCCTAATCTCTGTCTGAAGATGTAAAATGCTAAAATGTCACCATTATCTGTGTCCGAAGCGTTTGCCGCCATTTTCATGAAATGGTGCATGGCAGCTTAATTGCCACTTTCACAGCCCGAATTACCGCGTTCGGTATGAACGGTGGTTTCTGCGAACGTTCGAGCGGAAAATCGCGCGGAAAGTCGAAATGGTCGCGTTCGTGGTCGTGGTCGCGCTCTGCAAAAACAGGCCTTTAGACATTTTTTTTTTAATTTATTGTTTTCGAAACAAAATTTGCTTCATTTGAATATTTCCAAATGACTAGTTCGCGATTCACAAAGTATAAAAACTGGGATCAAACGGCCTGCTTGTGATGAATAACGGCTACTTTCATAAGGCTGCAGGTTTTCACTGGCGACGGAGTCGGAGTCGGAGTCGTAAGAGCGCTTCC